>MU225693.1:2394104-2418811 GCA_018584345.1 Thuja plicata
GTCGACCTCAACACAGACCCGCTTCTGGGGACGGGCATTGAAAAACTTGTCATGTTCCATGACAATGACCTTGCCTAGGGTCTTAGCAATAGCTTCAATAAAAGGCCAGCATGGCAAAGGGAGGCCATGGAATTCAACCCAAATAGGAACCCTAATTTTTTTATCGTCGGAGATAGTAAAGTCTCGAGACCACCTCTGGAAAACTAAAAGGGAGGACCTAACAGTCCAGGGACCTCGGTTAAAAACCGCGTCTGCCTGGGAAGGGTTAGCAAACCTGAAAAGGAAAAAACCTTTGGTAAGGTTTTGTACTCCATCAAGACGGACCCCATGAGGGGTCCAGCTCTTGTTGACCCAGTCCTTGAGGATACTTTCAGGAGGAGTACGACCCACAAAATATCCAATTAACGTATGCTTCTCTAACAATTCACATGCAGTATCAAATTCCTAAGGATTAAGGATAATATCAGGGTTACCTCATGGAAGACCTTCAGGATGAACTTGCGAGGACTTTTGTTCAGAGGAGGCGCCATGGCAGTCTGAAGCTTCAACTCGAGCACCAGCAGTAACTGTTGGGCCAAAGTTGGCCGGAGCCATACTAAAGGCTAACCCTAATGAGAGCCCGCAGTAAATGCGGTATGACAGATGGATGGCTCAGAGCGGAAACATAGATAGAATGTCGTACACATGAAAACTTGAATATCCCTCTTATATGACACATAGTAACAACATCCAAAATTGGTTTTATCCTAGTTACTATTAGGGAGAGAGATTGGATTTTTGAGGAGATGGTAGGCCATATCAGATGTAGACAGAAAGATCAAGAATAGAAACACCAAAGAACAAAAGACAAGAATGTGGGTAGAAGAGGAGGTACTACTGTATAAATGGGAGCAAAAGTATTGAACAAGGAGCCTTCAATCATTAACGCATCCACTCCATGGACACGTCACAATGATAATGAAAGAAAAAATTGGAAATGATGGTGAAAGTGCTAAAGTTTCTATTAATGAAATGAAAGATGATGAAGAAATGGTGTCCAAGTGGAAAAAGACATGACTGTTGGAAATAAAATGAAAATACAAGGAAAACCAAAAATATCTTATGAAAGGAAAAATTGACACCACTAAAAATAGAGTAAATTCGTAGGAGTGGAACAAAAAAATAAGTACTACACAAACATGATGGAAAAGAAGAAATTCCTAATTGTTATCCATATGAAATATGATCGTTCTTGAGATAGATATGAAATCTTATGAACACCTCCACTAATTAATGTGAACACATTCTAGGAGATCCCAGGGAAAACTTGGAAGGAAATGAAAATGACTATAAAAGAATGCTTTCTACTTTCAGTCAAATTAGGCTCCTCCATACTCTTAGGGAGGGTAACAACACTGCAGATTTTATGGAAAACTGGAGCATCAATGCTCAGGACGGAGGCTATATTACCTTCGAACAATGTTCCTAGAGGTTGAAAGAGATTCTTGCCAATGAAAGAAAAAATTATTAGTTTCTTGAAGCTCCAAATTTGGTGGAAGGTGTGTATTTGTATTGCTCGTCTAATGATCATTCAAGGATGGGTAAGAAGTGTATTCCCTCGTCAATTTTTGATGAGAAAGCCCAGGTTTTTAAAATTTTCCATGGAAACGGTCATGTTCAAAAAAATTATGCTAAATGCGGGAAGAAGGTGCTCACAATTTTAATGAATAAAGGATATCCAAAAAATATTACTAATATGGTTATTAAAAATCAAAGGTAGATCGTGAGGCATTCATTTGATAAAGAGAAGATGATGAATATTGAGGTGAACTTTTCTTGCAAGGGTCATCAATGGTATTGTAATTGGGTCAGGTTGAGATGGAAGAAAAATAGACTTATAAGGAGCATCTATATTTGTATTAACTATGTGGACACCACTTTTATTAATAAATCTTACGACACGGATAATCATGTTAATGTTTACATCCCCTTCACAAAAGGAAAATGTCACTTAAAAACTCCGAAAGATTATTTCTTGAGTAGTCTGGACACTTTTATCATTATTAATGGTGATGCCAAAAATCACATTGGTTTAATTAGAAGTGAGCGTATTTCATTCTTCAAGAAGCTTCCACATTTGTATAGAAAGAGACGTAGAAAGGCTTTCCTATTTTATTGTATTTTTAGATACATGGGGCCTATGAGGTTGACAACAAAAGAGACCCAAATAAGCTTCAAGGAAGTCAAAATCATGGGTAGGCCTTTTAAGAAGGTCGAGCCAAGGGATTGTAAAGAATTAATGAAGAATAGTGAATTATGGGATAAGTTTAGTAAAGTTGGGCTGACCAATTACATTCAAGCTATGAAGGGTATTAATAGTACCTTCTTCATGAATTTTTTTAATTCATGGCACAAGGGAAATATGAGTATCAAAAGTGTCAAATTATATGTTACACTAGAGGTAATTGTTGAGGCTACAAGGCTCAAGTGTGAAGGGGAAAAGGTTGAGAGGAAGAGCATTGGAGATTACAAGAGCTATTTGAAAAAATTCTTTGAGAACAACGAGAAACCGATGTGAAAAATGGTAATGGGTATGATCGCTCTATCCTTATCCATCAATATTCTCCAGTCTGTCTTTATGTGATGAAATAATTTATGTTAGTGGGCCAGTTCACTACTTTCCATGGCTATGATTTTCCCATTCTGAACCATTTAAGACATGGAGATAAAGTTAATGTTCCTTATTTTATTTTCTCTTCATTGAGTAATAGAATTGCTAAGGGTGAGTCCCCTCTATTGCACTAGGGATTGATCTATGTTTTGTATCAATTTGTGTTTGTTAATTCTCCTCTGAGTAGTAAGTGCATTACCTATCCCCAACCAGAAGTCAAATGAATTGAGGAACCCCCCTGAGTATGGTTAAAATTGAACACTTAGAAAGTAACCATCTCCCTAAAAGTTTGAACCCCAAGGCAAAGAGAAATAAAATTAGAAAAACCCCTCCTCCATCTGCTCTTGAAGTCTCTTTTGAAGAAACCCTCCTTGATACTACCTCAGCCAAAAGAGAATACCTAGACCATAAATCTAACCCTCCTAAGATTAGGAAAAATAAATCTCAAGATAAAGAAAACGTAATTGATGTAGATAAAGAGGATAAGGAATAAGGTATTAATTCTCAGGAATGCCTGAAGATGGATAGCTCTGGGGATTAGAAGTATGAATTGAGTTTTGGAGAACGTAGGCTAGCTTGCTTGAGGAATGGAAAAGATATTAAGGAGGAAAGGAATGAAGAGGAAGTGGTCCCTAAAACAAACTTTGAGCATGAACCTGATGAAAGTGAACCCATGGAAAACTCCGAGGATGAGGATTATGTTAAAGAGACTAAAGAGTTGGAAGATACTGAAGAAGAGAAATCCCTAGAGATCATTGTGAACCTTTATGACTTAGATGAAATGGTGAATACGACATGTATTAATGCAGGAGCATCTTGGGTCTTTGGCAATCTTGCACAACCAAAAATATGTTTTCTTAGTTCTTTAGTTTGTTCTCTGTCGCTCGGGTTCTGCTGCTCAGGCATGTTTGTCTTCTGTTTCTTAGTCATTCTTTACCAACGGGTTTTGGTGATGTCCTTACCGACAGGTCTTCTGATGCTTGGGTATGCCTTACCAATGGTTGCTTATTTTTGGTGTTCATCTTCCCGAGATGCTTATTTTGGAGTTTGATCTGTTGGTCGACTTCTTCATTTAATTTCCATTGCTAAATTTATTTGGGATCTATCATTGGGATATGTGTGGACCTAAATATGTGTCTCTCTTATAGATTTGTGCGCTGACCTCTTCTGGTAGACTCTTGTATATAATTGGTTGTATGTTCTTAGTTTAGGTATCAATCTTAGGGTAAGAAAGCAAATGTTTAGATTTTGAGATCAAAGGTCTGTGATATATGTTGTATGAAGATCTTATTGTAATTAATTGAATATATGGATAGAACTGGGAAGGCATTACAGCCTGGCATGTAATGATTTTGATCAAGTTAATATAAAGGATCTCTGTGTTTTCTTCTCTCACTGTGTTTTTTGGCTTCCACATTGTGTCTACAAGTTGGTTAGGTAGTTGAGTGAGCCTTAGGCCCCTCCTACCAACCCTCCTTGTGTCATGTGGTGTAAGAGCATGGTGAGATCTAGTCCTTCTTGAAACCCTAACCATATTTGGTATTATTGTAGGGTAGCAGATTGCAATCTGATCTACAATTGCAGAGGGATCCAAGATGGTTTGTTGGAGAGAAAATGTAGATCCAGGTCTAGCTAATATGCTTAGACAGATGGCTACAATATTGGAAGCTGTTGAGACAACCCAAAACAAAGGAAGACATCTTGATGATGTTAATGATGACGAAAATGAAGAGGTTCAAGGTGAAGATACACCTACAACTGTGATGAATTAGGAAGAAGAGCAATTCCTGAGAGCTTTGACAAGTTTGAAATCCACATTTCAGTTTAATCCTCCTGAGTATAGTGTAAAATTGGATTCTTATGAGTTGATTGACTAGATAACAGAGGTGGAAAAGTATTTTGAATATGAGAGTGTAGCAAAAGATAAGAAGGCGAAGATTGAAAAAACAAAATTGAAAGGTCATGCATCCCTATGGTGGGAACATCTACAATTGGATCGAAAGAAGAAAGGTAAAGACACAATTAAGGTATGGGATAGATGGTAAACAAATTGACAGGCAAGTTTCTCCCTTGTGATTACATGATTAACTTAATCTGGCGAGTGCAAAGTCTGAAGCAGAAAGACAAGTCAGTAAAAGACTATACTGAGAATTCTATAGATTGGACATCAGATCTGGACATGTTGAGGATGAATTGGAAAGAGTTGAAAGATACCTGAATGAATTGAGAAGTTCTATACAAGATGAGATCAGGCTGGTCAAGGTGGAAATCATTGAGGAGGCATACCAATTTTCCCTAAAAGATGAGGAAAAATTGAACAGAAGATATGAACAAAGACAAAGAGCTAGAGGAGGTAGATTCCTAGAGGAAGAGGTAGATCTCATGGTGAAAACAATAGATCTAAACCAGACAAGTCAAATTCAGACACAACTCAAGACAAAGGAAAGACTGAATGAAAAGGTGGAAATTCATACTGAGGAAGGGGTTGTTAGAATAGTCCCAAAGGATAACTGAGAGGGGGGGTGAATCAGTTATCAGCTAATTAAATTATTTTCTCTTATTAATTCTAGAATACGATAAAGTAAATGCACATTCAGATAACACAATAGACAACACCACAATTTGGTTACGGGGAAACCAAATGGTAAAAACCCCGGTGGGAATTAACACCCACAATGAACTATACTTGTTTATAATAATCCCTGTTAGAAGATCTTGCAAACCTGTTAGAAGTTGTTCTTTACAATGCAATAAGTATAGTGACCTGGTTAAGGGTCTAATCCTGTAAGGAGTCTTTTACATATAACCCTGTTAAGGGTGAGGACTCACTATCCAAAAGCTCACTGCTTCAAGGGTGAAGGCTACAACCTTCTATAGAATAGATATGCACTATATCTGATGATGAACTATAGAGTAGACCTACTATCTTGATCAGTTCCTAGGGTATTGTAATCTTCCACTGCTTCTTCACATAGATCCTTGATGAATGAAATACACCTGATATTTTTCTCTGTACTTTTTCTGTATCTTTTCTTATCATTCACACTTAGCATTTCACAAATGAACTACTATAATTATCTTCCTCAAAGTATGAGATTATGGGACTTGTTAGACAACTCTTCATAACATCCTTGTCGGCTTAACTAATCACGCAAGCATAATTACAACCGCACAATATAAACTGAATAGACGCGATGCTTCACAAAGTCGGCCTCACTAAATCAACTCTAACATTGCAATCTTGTTGAAACACATTTGGCACCTTCAGATAACTATAGTCAACTCATAACTAAACTTGATTATAAACATGCATATCCTGAAGATAGGCGCAACTCAAGAACCAATGGAGATATGTTGGCTCTATACAGATAAACTCCAGAAACTGTAACTGCTACTAACAGAATTACACGACACAACTAAAACTTTATATCTGAGTCTACGTGTATGAACAAGGTATCCAAAGCATGTCTAAAGCATGAATATAACCACGCAAGGCTTAATAGCATCATTCAGATAAGTACATATAGAAAACTATTGTATATTATATGTTGTCATCAATGACAAACATACAATCAACTAGCTTCCAGAAGTAAATCTCCAACAATCTCCCCCTTTGACATTGATGGCAACATATGATATTAAAAACATCTTCAGCACATGGTGTCTTCTTTCTTTTTACAATCTTCTCAATATCCTCATCAAAGATTCCTCTACACTACTGCAGCTCCTCTATCTGTGTTTATACTCCCCCAGAGTATATGCTCCTCCTTACTATATTCTCCCCCTTTGACATCAATGGCAAAGGGTGCCATAAACAATCAGGCATAGGTACTACTCCAAAAGTAGAGTAGTCAACCATTCATCAGTCACTATGGACTGATGTTCTTGCTGCTTTATCTAATCAGAGTTAGGAGAGGGAATTACTCCCAACTTCTCCCTGAGATACTCAAAAGTATCTTTTTATAAAGGCTTTGTGAAAATATCTACCAACTGTTCTTTGGTGCTCACATAGTTCAATTTTACTTCATTATCTGCAACTTTTTCTCTAAGAAAATGGTATTTGATCTCAATGTGCTTTATCTTTTCATGCATCACAGGGTTCTTGGACATGTTGATAGTACTGGTGTTATCACAATGAATAACAATAGGATAATCAACCTGTATACCATAATATTTAACCATCTTCTTGATCTAAACCATTGTTGAATAATTCAATGCTGCTGCAACATATTTAGCTTCTGTTGTCGATTGAGAGATACAATTCTGCTTCTTGCTTACCCAAGAAACCAACCTATCTCCAAGAAATACTACTCCTCTAGAAGTAATCTTCATGTCATCAATAAAACCTTTCCAATCTACATCTGTATACACATGAAGTTGTACATTCTCTGATTTAGGGTACCATAAACCATAATCTATAGTTCCTTTTTGATATCTAAATATTCTCTTTATTGCCATTAGGTGATTCTATTTTGGTTTAGCTGCAAATCTACCAACAATGTCAATTGCATTAGATATGTCTGGTCTAGATTGAGTAAGATATATAAGTTTTCCAATCATAGATTTGTATAATGTCTTGTCAACTATTGTGGAATCATCCTCTTTAGAAAGCTTTCTTCTTGTTATCATAGGAGTGCATACTGGCTTACAATCTTCCATCTTGAAAGTCTTCAATATTTCATTCACATATTTGGACTGATATATGAATATTCCTTTATCTATCTATTTTACATTTAATCCCAAAAAATATTTTATAGGACCAATCATGCTCATTTCAAATTCATTCTGCATTTCTTTTGCAAATTCTGCACTAAGCTTGTCATTACCTCCAAAGATAATGTCATCAAAAAATATGGCAACAAGTAATAATCCATCAGGTGTCTCTCTTATGAATAGGTTACAATCTGCTTCTCCTTTTTTGAATCCAATCTTGGTAAGATAACCATCTAGTCTCTCATACCAAGCTCTTGGGGCCTGTTTAAGTCCATAGAATGCTTTCTTCAATCTGCATACCATGTCTGGTTTATCTGATAGATTAAATCCTTCAGGCTGTTCTATGTAGACTTCTTCCTTCAAGTCACCATTCAGAAAGGCTGATTTGACATCTATTTGATATAATTTAAAGTCTTTAAATGTTGCATAGGCCAAGAATAACTTAATGTCTTCTAGTTTTCTCACAGGGGAAAATGTGTCAGTATAATCTATTCCTTACCTCTGTGCATATCCTTTACACACTAGTCTTTCTTTATTTTTGACCACTGTACCATCTTCATTCATTTTATTCTTGAAGACCCACTTTGTTCCAATCACATTTTTGTCACTAGGTCTCGAAACCAATTCCCATGTATCATTTTTTATTATTTGGTCTAATTCTTCTTCCATTGCTTCCTCCCAATCAGAATCCTTGCATGCATCTTCAACACTTAAAGGTTCAATCTGTGAAAGTAAACATACCTCTTCATCTACTGATAAACCTTTTTATTTAGATCTAGTCAAAACACTATTGCTCTATTCTCCAATGATATCATCTTTTGAATGGTATCTAGATGTGAATTTTAAAACTTTTGGGGTGACATCCTCATCTATAATCTATGATACTTCTTTGCTTGATTCAGGTTCATTACATGATACATCAATGCAATCAAACATTTCTTCAATAACAGTGTCTTTACTACTAGGCCTGGGTTCATCCTCAATCATAGGTGCATATTCATAGTACCTCTCTTGAATCATGAATTTCTCATCAATCTTTATGTGAGTACTTTCAATTATCTTCTTTAATCTTAAATTAAAACATCTGTATGCTTTTCTTTTAGTAGAGTAACCAAGGAAAATACCTTCATCGCTTCTAGCATCAAACTAACCAACACCATCATCTCTCTTGATGTAGCACTTGTTGCTAAATATTCTAAAGTATTTTACTGTTGGCACATTACCAGACCAAATTTCATAAGGTGTCTTATCTACGCTTGGCCTTAGTTGTGTTCTGTTGATAGTATAGACTGTTGTATTGACTGCATCTCTCCAATAGGTGTGCGCAACTTTTCCTTCAATCATCATAGTGCGCACTGTATCAAGTATGATCTTGTTTCTTCTTTCTGCTATCCCATTCTACTGAGGGGTTTTGGGTGCACTCAACTATCTTTTGATTCCATGTTCTTCACTGTAGTCATAAAATTGGTCAGAGGTGAATTCTCCTTCTCTATCTGATTTTTGACATTTTAGTTTTAATCCAGATTTATTCTCAACTTTGGCTTTGAATATTTTGAACTTCTCAAAGGCTTTAAACTTCTCCTTTAAGAATGCAACCCACATCATCCTTGAAAAATTATCAACAAAAAAAATGAAATACCTTTCTTTGTAGTATAATCTTGTTTGAGTAGCATCACATAAATCTGTATGCACTAGGTCTAACTTGTTTTTAGCTATATTCTTCTTTCTTCTGAAAGAGCTCCTTACATGCTTTCCCATAACACATTCCATACACATTGTGTCAACTGGTTTTTCAATACTTGGAAGGTCTCTAACTGCCTTGACATTGCTTATCTTTACTATATTGTCAAAATTGATATGACATAGTCTCTTGTGCCATAACCAACTATCATCCTCTTTTGCAACAAAACAACTTACATCTGAATTGAGCTGAAAAGCATTACCTTTTCTTTTTTAGCCTGATGCAATCATGTCTCCTTCTTTGTTGTTAATAATGCATTTTTTGTCTTTGAATTCCAAATGATAACCTTTGTCAAGTAGCTATCCAACACTTAGTAAGTTGTGATGTAATCCATCAACATACAGAACATCATCTGTCTTGTTCTTTCCATCCAGGGTGATAGATCCTCTGCCTATGATAGGTTTGGGAGTGTTATCTCCAAATCTAACCATATCACCTTTGTACTTTTCTAGATGAACAAATCTATCTTTATCACCTGTCATGTGGTGAGAGCATCCACTGTCAATGATCCAATCAGTTCTGATGTCTGCTTTGGAAATTAAGGCTAATTCTTGTGCTTCCTTTTCATCTTCAATGTCCATATCCTCAAGAAATTTTCCATGTCTTTAAGGGAAACAAATCTAATTTCATCTTCTCCTGAATATTCATTAGTTACACATTCTTCATCATGATAGCATTCCTTTCTGTGTTTAGGTTTATAATTAGATCTGAATTTCTTTACTCTCGTAGGACACTTGGATGCAAAGTGGTTGATCATGTTGTATGAAAAACATTTGAATGGAAGTTGTCCTTCATATTTTCCTTTGCCTTTATTTTGTCTTTTAGCAATCATGGCAATGATTTATTCTAGTTCTTCATCAACTTCTTCTTTCTCAATTATTGCTAGAGATGTGTAAAGGTTTCTTACCATGGACTGAGGCTTTGAAAGTTGTTTCACTTTTGGGTTCAGTCTTCAATCTTGATATCTTAAATGCAGAGATTTTACTGATCAAAGTCTATCTCTTGAAGTCTTTTGAAAATTGCATGGTTTCATCTAGAATATTGATCTTATTCTCATAGTCTATTGTTAATGTAGTCATCAGCTTGTCCATTATGTCTTCTTCTGAAATTTATCCACCATTGTTTCTGATTCTAGAAACTGCTTCATTTATCCTCTAATTGTAGGCTCTGATGTTGTCTTTAGGTAACATCTCAAGATTGTTGTATTTATTTCTCCATGTCTTCCTACGTGCATTATTTTCTTGGATATCTCCTTCAAGCATGTCTTCTAAATACTTCCATATTGTGTATGCTCTGTCTACTTTCTTGATCTCAAAGAATTCACTGTCAGATAGTGCACTAATAAGGGCTTCTTTGGTAATTGCATTAGCTGTAAATGTTTCCTTTTGTTTGCTAGTAGCATCTTCTCTTGCAAGGTCTTTTAAAGAGGGAATAACAATTTCTTGTGTGGCTATCTCAAAGATGTCGAAACCAACACACTATAGATGTGTTATCATTTTTTTCTTCCAATCCAGATAATTCTCTCCATCAAACTTAGGACTCTCTTTTCTGAAGTATGCCATCTGATCTACCTTAAGTTGTTAGGATTTCTCTTCAAGGCACTTGGCTCCGATACCAATTGTTAGAATACTCCCAAAGGATAACTATGAGGGGGGTGGGGTGAATCAGTTATCAGCTAATTAAACTCTTTTCTCTTATTAATTCTAGAATACAATAAAGTAAATGCACATTCAGATAACACAATAGACAACACCACAATTTGGTTACGGGGAAACCAAATGGTAAAAACCCCGGTGGGAATTAACACCCACAATGAACTATACTTGTTTATAATAATCCCTGTTAGAAGATCTTGCAACCCTGTTAGGATTTGTTCTTTACAATGCAATAAGTATAGTGACCTAGTTAAGGGTCTGACCCTATTAGGAGTCTTTTATAGATAACCCTGTTAAGGGTGAGGACTCACTGTCCAAAATCTCACTGCTTCAATGGTGAAGGCTACAACCTTCTATAGAACATATATGTACTATATCTGATGATGAATTGTAGAGTAGACCTGCTATCTTGATCAGTTCCTAATGTATTGTAATCTTCCACTGCTTCCTCACATAAATCCTTGATGAATGAAATACAACTGATATTTTGCTCTATACTTTTTTTGTAGCTTTTCTTATCATTCACAATTAGCATTTCACAAATGAACTACTATAAGTATCTTCCTCAAAGTATGAGATCATGGGACCTGTTAGACAACTCTTCATAACATCCTTGTCGGCTTAACTAATCATGCAAGCATAATTACAACCGTGCAATATAAACTGAATAGACGCGACGCTTCACAAAGTCGGCCTCACTAAATCAACTCTAACATTGCAATCTTGTTGAAACACATTTGGCACCTTTAGATAACTATCTTCAGCTCATAACTAAACTTGATTATAAACATGCATATCTTGAAGATAGGTGCAACTCAAGAACCAATGCAAATACGTCGTCTCTGTACAGATAAACTCTAGAAACTGTAACTGCTACTAACAGAATTACAAAACACAACTGAAACTTCATATCTGAGTCTGCGTGTATGAACAAGGTATCCAAAGCATGTCTAAAGCATGAATATAACCATGCAAGGCTTAATAGGATCATTCGGATAAGTATATACAGAACAATGTTGTATATTATATGTTGTCATTAGTGACAAACATACAATCAACTAGCTGCTAGAAGTAAATCTCCAACAGAGGTAATTACTCCAGAGGTGGTTATAGTAGAAAAGGAATCCAAGTTACTTGTTACAATTGTGGTGAAGAAGGACATAAATCCTTTGAGTGTACACATGCAAGAAAGAAAGGCAGTAGTAGCTGAAATGCATTGGTGCAAGAGGAGTCACCAAATGAAGCTAAGAAGGAAGGAAATTTCATGGTTTGAAGGATACTATGTAGTGAGAAGGATAAGAAAGGTTCGATCAGGAAAAGTTTGTTCAAGACCATATGTAGAGTTGCAGACAAAGTTTAGAAAGTGATTGTTGATAGTTGAAGCTCAGAGAATCTGGCATCTAAGGAAATGGTTGAAAATTTGCGGTTGGAGAGGATGAAACATCAAAAACCCTATCAGATCTCATGGGTCAAGGATGATCTTACATTAATGGTGAGTCAAATTGTTTTTGTGAATCTGAAAAATTGGAAATTATTATGATAAGGTGTTGTGTGATATTATGCCTATGGATTGTTGTCATATTTTTTTGGGTAGACCTTGGAAATATGATAGACATGCTATACATGATGGAAGATTGAATAGATACTCTATTTGGGTTGATGGTAAGAAGCAAGTTTTTTTACCTTTGATTAAAGAATCTATGTGTGACATATGTACATCTGTGAAATTTTATCTGATGGAAGGTAGACAATTGTTAAATATTTAAAAAGAAATGATATATGTTATGCTTTGATCCCTAACAAACCGAGTAAGAAAATTCATGACAGAATCCAGGAACTCTCTGAGTTCAGTGCTGCGATAAAGAAGATATCCAAAGTGAAGCAGGAAGCTACTGAGGCTTGTAAAGAGCTGGTCTAGTGCTCTGGTTGCTAGGTTTAGTGGTTGGTCTTTTTTGCTAGTTTCTGTCTTTTGGTTTCGTTCCTATTTTTTGTTGTTAAGATTTTATGCGAACTGGTTTCTAGTCCTATTTTTTTTTGGGGTGCTTCATTGTTTTATCTTTGTTTCTAGTTTGTAAGGGGTTTTGGGTCCCCATTTAAAACCTTTTTTTCCTGCAATCAAAAACAAACCGAGTAAGAATACAAAAGATGACATTCCTACAAAAGTTGGAAATTTACTCACTGAGTACAAGGGGATAATTTTAGATAATGTACCTAATGGTTTTCCACCAATGAGAGATATCAGTCATTGTATGGATCTAATTCATGGAGCTAGTTTACCAAACAAAGCACCATATCAGTTAACACCGATCGAAAATGAAGAGCTTAATCAACAAGTTCATGAATTGTTGAACAAAGGATTGATCTGAGAACGTTTGAGTCCATCTGTAGTACCTACTGTGTTGGCACCTAAAAACAATGGAGAATGGAGAATGTGCATTGATTCCAAAGAAATTAACAAGATCACAGTAAAGTATAGGTTTCCTATACCGAGAATGGATGACATAATGGATTATTTGAGTGGAGCAAGATATTTTACCAAAACTGATTTGAAAAGTAGATATCATCAGATCAGAATCAGAGAAGGAGATGAATGGAAGACTACTTTCAAGATAAAGGAAGGTTTATATGAGTGGTTGGTTATGCCCTTTGGTTCAACTAATGCACTGAGTACATTTATGAGACTAATGAATAGAGTTTTGAATAAATTCTTGAATAAGTGTGTGATTGTATACTTGGATGATAATATGATATTCAGTAAGACTAGAGAGGAGCATTTGATGCATATAAGGCAAGTGTTGCAAATATTTAAAGAAGAAAAGTTGTTGATAAATCTGAAGATGTGTTCCTTCATGAAAGAAGAACTTGTGTATTTTGGATTTGTGGTTTCATCTGATGGTTTAAAGATGGATCCAGAGAAGGTTGAAGCTATACTGAGTTGGCCTACACTTGAAAATGTCACTGAGGTAAGATCATTTCATGGATTGACAATTTTTTACAGGAAGTTTATCAAAAATTTTAGTTCTATTTGTAATGCTAAGACTGAGAAAATGAGAGGAGACGAAAGAGAATTCAAGTGGACACATGGAGCTGATAAGAGTTTTGAATCTTTACAGCTGAAGGTTGTCAAATTACCTATGTTAGCCTTACCTAATTTCAATAAGGTATTTCAAGTTGAATGTGATGCAAGTGGAAGTGCAATTGGAGCTGTGTTGACTCAAGAAGGTAAACCTATTGCTTTCTTTAGTGAAAAGTTGAATGATGCAAAAAGGAAATATTTTGTCTATGATCAAGAGTTCTATGCTATTGTGCAAGCTATGAAGAAGTGGAAACATTATTTGATGCCAAATGAATTTTTGTTGTATACTGATAATAAGGCATTACAATATCTGGGTAGTCAAGATTAGTTGAATTAGAGACACATGAAATGGGTAGAGTATTTGCAGAGCTTTACATTTTTTATTAAGCATAAGAGTGGAGTTTCTAACAAAGTTTCTGATGCATTGAGTAGAAGAAGATCTTTATTAACTAAAATGAGAATTGAAGTTCTTGGTTTTGATGACATGAAGCATTTGTATGAAAGTAATCCTATTTTTTTAGAACAGTGGAGAGTGTGCAGAGCACCTAATTCAAATCAATCAAGTAAGTATGAAGACTATTTCATTCAGGAAGATATGTTGTTCAAAGGTATTCAGTTGTGTATGCCAAGAGGTTCAATGAGAACTATTTTGATAAAAGAGAAACATAGTAGTGGATTGGCTGGACACTTTGGTATTGATAAAACATTGAGTTTTATGAAGGAGAGGTGCTTTTGGCCTCAATTGTATAAGGATGTTCATAAATTTGTAAGAAGTTGTGTAGTTTGTCAAGTTGTCAAAGGAGTAAGTCAAAATAATGGTTTGTATACACTGATTATTGTTCCTGAGAAACCTTGGAATGATATCAACATGGATTTTTTTCTTGGCTTACCTAGGACAGCAAGAGGTAATGATTCTATATTTTTTGTTGTGGATAGATTTTCTAAGATGACATATTTCATACCATGAAAGAAAACATTAGATGTAGCATACATAGAAGATCTTTTCTTTAAGGAAATTGTCAAATTGCATGGATTACCAAGGAGTATCATCACTAACCGAGACCGTAAGTTTGTTAGCTATTTTTGGAGAACACTTTGGAAGAAGTTGGATAATGAGTTGAATTTTAGTTCTACATTTCATCCACAAACTGATGGACAAGCAAAGGTTGTAAACTAAAGTTTGGGTAACCTGTTGAGATGTTTAGTTGGAGACACACCAGGCAATTGGGATTTGATGTTGGCACAAGCAGAATTTGTATACAATAGTTCAGTAAACAGAAGTAATGGAAAGACACCAATTAGGATTGTTCATGGAACAAAACCGAGAGGTATATTAGATTTGAGAGATATTGTTGGAGAAGAGAAAAGAAGTGCTGAAGCAGAAGAATTTGCAAAATTTATGAAGACATTGCATGAAGATGTGAAAAAAAAGTTGGAGAAAAGTAATCAGAAATACAAAGGCAGTGCAGAAAGATCAAGAAGACATAAAACATTTGAAGTTGGTGATGTGGTTATGGTTCATCTGAAGAAAGGAAGATTTCCTATGGGAACATATGGTAAAATGAAGATGAATAAATTTGGTCCTTGCAAAATACTGAGAAGATTTGAAAGTGGAAATGCTTATGAAGTTGAATTACCTAATGACATGGATATATCACATATATTAAATAGTTTAGACTTATATGAATATCATGAACCTGATGAAGAAATAATAGTACCATGTGATTACCCTAAGAAGCAGATAGAGGAAGTAGAAAATATTTTGAAACAGAAAGTTGGTAGAAGCACAAGAGGAAAGGAATACATGGAGTATCTGGTAAAATGGAAGAATAGACCAATTGAGGACTAATCTTGGATTTCTCAATCTAAGTTGGATTCATTTCAGGTTGGACCTGATAAATGATTTGGAGAATCATTTCTTGTAACCCTAGGTGTATGATGCAGGAGCATCTTGGGTCTTTGTCAATCCTACACAACCAAAAATATGTTAGCTTTAGTTCTTTATTTTTTCTCTGTCGCTCAGGTTCTGCTGCTCGGGCATGCTTTTCTCTGTCGCTCAAGTTCTGTTGCTCGGGCATGTTTGTCTTCTATTTCTCAGTCATGCTTTACTGATGGGTTTAAATGATGTCCTTACCAATGGTTTTTCTGATGCTTAGGTATGCCTTATTGACGATTGCTAATTTTCAGCATTCATCTGCCCGAGATGCTTATTTTGGAGTTTGATTTGTTGGCCGACTTAATCATTTAATTTTTGTTGCTGAATTTATTTGGGATCTCTCATTGGGATCTATGTGGACCTAAATATTGTTCTCTATTATGTATTTTTGTGCTGACCTCTTGTGGTGGACTCTTGTATATAGTTGGTTGTATGTTCTTAGTTTAGGTATCAATCTTAGGGAAAGAAAGCAAATGTTTAGATTTTAAGATCGAAGGTCTGTGATCTTTGTTGTATGAAGATCTTATTGTAATTCATTAAATATATAGATGAAACTGGGAAGGCCTTACATCCTGACATGTAATGATTTTGATCAAATTAATATAAAGGATCTCTTTATTTTCTTCTCTCACTGTGTTGTTTGGCTTCGGCATTGTGTCTGCAAGCTGGTTAGGTAGTTGGGTGAGCCTCATGCCCCTGCTACTAACCCTCCTTGCATCATGTATTTACCTTGTTCTTCCTGAAGAGGTTTGTATGATGAACAAGTGCCCTACCCCTAACTTGGATCATAAAGAGGATAATGACATGCTAGAAAATATTAAGGACCTCTAGAAAAGAATATATTCTCTGTAAAATTCTATTACTCCTACTATTTCTAAAGAGAAGTTCAGTTTTTCTATCTCTACTCTCTACAGGTTGATGAACAACATAATTAAGAATATTTTCTTCAGAGTGGCAACAAGAAAAATTAGGATTAGGAAGAGTGCAAAGAATAATAAGTTGGATGAAAAGGGTGATGAGGAACCTAAGGGAGCTGGTACCAAAGACTTGCAGAAGGAACTTAATTGTCTCTTAAAGGACTGGGAGACTATTTCTAATTCCCAATGATTATTACTTTACCTTTCTCTAGTTCGAGTTGTAATGCTAATATGATTATGGTTGAGCTTGTTAAAATTTACATATAATTATTTTTTGTTGTGTTTTTATTAGTATGAAATGGAACTGTGTGATTCTTTCCATTAAGCATAAGAAGTTATTTTATTTTAGTTAGAAGAAGAAAGAAAATAACATGGATAATAGTTCTTATGGTGTTAGATTAGGGATAGTTGATAGCGTTGAACAATTGTTTTTTATTAATCTTACTCATTGATGGTTTTTGGTGGCTTCTAGATGTAATGGCCCAAAGTAAGGTTTTCTGGTCTGAGCTGTAATTTGACCGATGTTATCTAGGATTAGGTTAATCTCCCTATCATCTTAATAAAAACATCAACAAGAGCTTGGATTTGAAATTTGAAATTAGTCTATTAAGAACCTCCACACGTGTCAAATATATAGCCATTTTTTTCTAAATTAATGATTGTTTAGAAATCACTTTCAAGATCATGATTTTCCATGCTGAACCAAATGATGGTGACTACAACTAAATTTCCAATCAGACTATCTAGTCAACACCATCTTTGTATGATATAGACCGCTTCTTAACACCTACAACATAAAACCTTTTTAAAAAATAGAAAAACTTTAGTCTGAGGCTTCTCACTTAATTGAATGAGAAGGTTGAATATTCTGAATTTCTTCCTTGAGAAATAGATCTCCTAAAGAGCCAAATTGTTCTAAAAACCTAAGAAGATTAATAAAGTCACTATATGATAAGACCTCTTCCCCTACCTCAAAATCAACCCCTAGATTGGCCAAAAAATCTCCCATCATGTTTTCCTCTTGAAAAAAAGCTATCTCATAGCTCTAAAAATTGTGTAGCAATTTACAAATTTTGGAAAAAAATGTAAAGAAGTCTCCAATTTGATACTTTTTTAGAAAAGAGATATTTGATTATAATTAAAGATTCACCTTCTATGTGAAGCTTTGCAATAGATGAGGATAGTTCCAAATTTAAACTTTTATATAAAGTAAGAGCCTTTGCCATGTTTTTTGTACCCTGAGGATGTTTGGATATCCAAGTTGTAATGAATTGGCCTTTGTTATTATTAAAAAAACACCCTACCCTTGATGGTCCTAGATTACCTTTGGAGGCTACATCAAATTTCAATAATTTGAAAAAAATCAACTCCGAAGGCTTCCATTTGATATATTTTCTCTGAGGTTTAGGAGGGGTATTTCTTAAGAGGTGCCCTTTAAAAGGAAGAGATATTTGAGGACAATTGTTTAACACAAAAGAGTCAAAAAAAAGAAAACAAAGATGTAATATGCTTAGTTCAAGAGCTGAACTGTTTTACAAATTTATAGATTGAAGACTCAATTGTATGAATGAAATGGGAGACCTCCTAGTGTTGCCTTCATATTCGGATAATCCTTTCTCCAATTATTTATATTGGACAAAAATGTGTCACCGAGAACTCTTACTTTGTGTACTTTTCACTTAGTTCTTGCACCTTTAAGATTAACATTCCATATATGGAACTAATAGAGGTAATTCATTTCATAGTGTACTAAAAATATTTTAGATATTTAAATGACATATACTAGATATCATACAAGAAAATTTGGTTAAAATATGGTTGGAATGTTTGGAAATTAATTAAAATGTAGAATATATCGGGAATGAATTTTATTGGCAAGTTAAATTATTGACTATGCGACTAAGGAGAACTAGAACCATTTGCGTAAGTTTAAATATTTTTAGATAAAATAGAAAGCATCTCCAACCCAACAATGTGCATTTGACAACCTGAAAATATGTGCAATAACAAGTACACTAGGAGTTATGATATTTTTATTTAATTTATAACATAAAAAATATTTCCCAAGCCATACAATCTGTTAGAATAGTCAATCCTTATGCCCTCTCTTTGCTTAAAAATGATCAAGACTCTATGTTGATGACCCCACTTCTATAAGTAGACACTTTACAATTAAGAAAATACAACTCAATTTTTTGATTTTTTTTCCAAAATAAATTTATCCAAAACCTTATATGCCTACTCAAGAAAATTCTCCTAGTTACCTACAATCATTAACAACCTTATCAAATGGGGTTTCCATAAGTTTTCACCCACTGTGTTCACAAGTGCTAGGGGTGGCAAATTGTGGCATGGTTTTATAGATGATTCCTATTGTGGGGGGTTTTAATCCAAATGGATGTAATAATTATGAAGCATGTTTTGAGCTTTGGGAATCACAAGATCAAAATTTTAAAAATATAGCATAACTGATAAAGTTGTTTAAGTTGCCTATGATTAAATAATGAAAACACATCAAAGTAAGAAATAATTAAATGAATTCTATTATATCATGCCAAATATATTGACAACTATGACAAAAATGTTGGTAAATAGGACAAAAGACTTGAAACATGTAAATTTTCATTAACATCAAAGTTTCAAATGCAAATCTAAAAAAAACTTAGTGTAATAGGTAGGGTATTCACCCAGAAGGTAAATTTCACTAGACTTTGATGTTTCTTGTAAGGTTTACTTTGAAATATTGGATTAAAGGGTAACTATTTTTTGTGAAAGATTGCATTAAGTGCTGAGAAGATTGGTCAATATCCAAATACTGAAAAAGCATAGCAACCTTTTGGTTCCAATGTAAATATTTTTAAGAATAAATAAACCAAAGGAAGATTGAATTAAAGAAACAAAACATATTAAGGTCGTCACAATAACCTACTGAGATATGATGATGACATAAAAAATATCCTTGATTAGTTCAAAAATGAGGAAAAAACATGAAAGAACCAAGCAATAAAAGAAAAGAAAAAATATAGAAGAGTAGAAGGAGAAACAACATAACAACAATAACAAATTTTCTCTGAAGGTGATGCATGCCTCGGCGTTGACCCTTTGCAACGTGCAGGAGAAGCTGGCTGATGGAAAACTGGAAGTGAATGAAGATAACAAAGACCTGTTTCTGTTCCTCCAGGAGGAGTGGGCAAGATCCTTGCTGTCCAAACAGCTGGGAGAGAAGAATTAACTTTGCTGCCTATGGTTTGGGTTTTTTTGGCTGGGTGTGTCCCTCGGTTCCCCTACTCTGTTGGGGGTTAATGTTAAGTTTAGAATTTTGATTTGGTCGAGCCCTGCGTGGCTTAGTGACAATATTTTTGAAGACGCTGTTGATAGTAATTACTCTGGCTTTATCTTTTTAAGTAGAACTGATACTTTTGTTTTTGATAGAGGTAGAACTTTTAATGTCTGTGATAACATACTAATCTGCTGTAAGCTTCGACTAGTGCCATTAATATGCTATTAATGTGCTTCTAGTCCCCTGTTCCACGGGCCAGCACCCTCTTGCTACTTTTTCTATCAAAAACAACATAACAACAATGTGACCTCAACCAAAAAACCTAAAATGTTGGAAAATTAAAGAGAAGGAAGCATCATTATAAAAATTTCAAAATTCTATTAAACAAGGTCATCATATTTTGAATACAATATATAGGATAAAATAGAGATAGGACAAATTTAATCTCTATAAGGTTAATGGTGTTTTTTCAAAGAGTGTTATTCTTATCTTGTCAGCTGCGTCCCTCAAATGCAAATTCTTATTTATTTTTTGGATAGAGACTACTATATCTATATCTAATAGGGAATAGTCTGGAAATATCTTTTATAAAACTTTTAAGGAAAATATGAACTCAAATTTTTTTGAAGAAAAGTTCACCTCCATAAAGAAATATTTTTCATAACCTATAGATGATTTTATTATTCATTTCAATAATAACTAGGGAAGGATATCAACTAATGAACACCATCCTTAAGGTTTCATTTTTATCTATTTCTTAAGATCTTTAGATTTTGAGTTATTTAATGAGTAAAATTATCGATGGGGAAAAATCCATCTAAGACTTTTGAGATTTTAACCTATGATAAGAAAGACAAAATCTTAATAGAAAATTTACCATGAATTATGTCACCGATTTTGGTAACTCTGCTTTATACCACCTAGAGCTTTGGAACTTCTCAACATGTTATTCATAATTTTTCAAACAACCCATGACTATCTATCTCTTTTTTCACCTAGAAATAATAAGTCAAGGTTACAATAATGAGGTAAGTGGCCTTATTTTTAAAATATCCAACAAAATTGATGCTATATAATAGAAAAGTTATCTCAATGATGATATATGTGTCTAATTATAACACAATATCTAAATAGTTGCAACTATCGTGGACTCATTCTAAAGTAGCATTTTTTGCCTAGTATACACTTTTCCCCTTACTTAACAACCCAACTACTAAAATTATCTTTTCAATAACATAAAAGGGTGCTTCACTAACTAAGTAAATTGGAAATGAGGAGACAAAACTACATTCCTCAAATAACAAAATAAATGATGACCAATTTTTGGAGGCAAATAAAACTAGTGCTTGGACAAAAAAGAGATGCAATGGCTACATTGATAGGTATATATGTTGAAGAACATTAAAATTCAAATATAAACAAATGCATACTAATTTGAAGATGTAAAGTATACAAAACATATTTTTTTAGTGTAAAATTGATTAATTTAAACACATTTGTTGGAATTTTGCAGTTGATGTTCGCCACTAATTTTAAACTCTTGTACATGAGTTCTACTTGAAAGAATGTAAACTTGTCTTGTAAATGATTACTACTTGTAATGTGAAAAATATGTAAAAATAGAATTTAAGAATATTGCTCTCTCTTGCCTATGCTTTAATGGATGTCCATATGCATAGGTGGCCAAATCTTGTCATATTTCCACAAAGCTATGTTTATTTCTATTAATCCATAATAACCAATTAAAAAATTTAATTTTAAAATAATCAATATTTAGTTAAAATTTACTACATAAAAACAAGTAACTATGTTTGAGATTTATGTGCTTCTTATGTTATTTTCTATCTTTTAGTGATTGAAAATCACATATTTAGTTTCAATGTAACGACTTTTAACAACTAGTGGTAACTTTTTATTTTTTTAACTTGGTTGATTATTTACTATTGATTATGTGTGACTTAATGAGATGATTAATGAAATAGAAAGCTTTAAGGATTTAAAGGTTTGTAATGGACTACATATTTCTAATTGAAAAAGGTGATTTTAATCACTTCTAATAGTCATAAAAATGATAGATTTGTCTCTAAAATTCAATATTTAACAGGTTTGTTTTAGCTTCCTTTATAATTATATTTAATTTGCTATAATATTTATTATTAAAATTGAGGTTTTTTCAAATACTTTTAAGGAAGATATTGGACTATGAGGGTTAAGTGTGTGTGTGTGTGTGTGTGTGTGTGTGTGTGTGTGTGTGTGTGTGTGTGTGTGTAAGGTGACATTGCCACTTAATATATTATATTAATATAAGTTGGTTCAAAGGGCTCCCTGAGAAAGGGACCCAAATGCAAATCCAAATTAGCATCAGCCACCTCAATACTAGCACTCAATATATAGATGTGTTTTTTTATTAATCTTTAAAATTGAAACATTTCAAGAATGAGCCAATCTTAACTTCACAAATCCTTTATTTAAGAATAATCAATATTCTTGTATAATGTTATTTGATATTGCAGCTTATAGGGATTCATAGATTTGTGTTAATATCATGTTATTCTCTAGGGACATATAAGACTTTCATATCAGACTTTATATTAAAATAAACAATTATACTATAATTTCTATATTTGAAAAAATATATAAAAGATATAGAAAAATTATTTTCTAATTGATTATTTTGATTAGAACTTTTAAATAAAAAAACAAATTTAAAAATTGATGTTTCGTGACATCTTTAAGATATAGATACACTAGGTTAGCACTATACAGTTAAGAAAAAGTAAATATGAATGTGATAAATAATAGATAATATAAATATCTCGCACAGACCAATAGATGATGTACTAACTCACCTCATAGAAGATGCATACAAACATACCCAAGAGAGCAACAGACAGTATGGAAATCTATATTGCCATTTACTGATAATATAAAGCGAGTGGAGGAAAGCAAATGAAGGGGAAAACGGAATGGAGATGCCTTTCTACATGTTGGTGAGCACGTAGAAGGATGATTTTTTAATCTATATTTACATAGCCTTAGTTTTGACGTATCCAATGTGCCCATCATTTCTTAAAATGATTTTAATTGTCATATACTAAGTCAAAATGCTGCGCCTTTTCAATCCAATTATTCTATTTATTAATAAAGATTAGTCATCCCATAAACCTGTTCTTCCAATCCAACTATTCTATTTATTAAAATTGATTTGTAACCCATAAAACTGTTCAGAAACCTCGGAGCCCTCGCAGACATTGTTTAGATAGCCTCAGTTTGGACGTAACCTTAGTTCAAAAACTGTGCCGATCTCTTCTAGAGTGGCCCCTAAGTTTGGACAAATTTGACAAATTTCTCGATTAAATTTATAATCTCTATAAGATTAATAATGTGTATAATAAGAGGGATGTTTGGGACGCTTGGTACGATGAATAATGTTACATGCAGACAAGGATTCTAGGATTTATTTTTTAATTTGTATGCAATGTGCTCATCTCTTCTCCATTAAATCTCTGAAGAACGGAGGGCGATTCAACTCACACTTATGAAAACAATGAAATTGTTTTGGGTGGCGTTAATAATGGCATTGGTAGTGGGCATGGCAGAGACAGAAGCAAAAGCAGAAGCAGAGGTAGAATTTCCTAGTCCCTGCACAGGCCCTCATCGCTGCCATACCGATTTTTATTGTATCGATCGTTTTGGTGAAAAGGTATGCTGCGAACTCGGAATTTGTGGTGATGGAGTGGGATTATGCTGTTAATCCCTTTATTTTCTTCAATGGGACTTTGCTCTTAATCTTATCACAGAGAAACACTCGAACTTCTCCAAATAAATAATCTATTATGCTATTATACTATTAAAATGTTAATCATGTTATTATTATCATAATCTAACCATGTTTTATATGGTGGGTGTCGTTAGATTGTGAAGATATGACGTGCTTGGTTGCAATAATGCCATACAACTTGTGTAATACAGTAAAGATATCTGTAATTATATTGTAGAAATTTTGTATAATGTAAATTACTTTTATTATATTGTTTAACATTGGATAAATTATTCATGTTAAGGAAAACAAATGTCTATAGTTATGAATGTATCTTATCTTTTATCAGTTATTATATATATATGTGAAGTATTATGTGTTTCTTCCTTATATATTTATGTCTGGTTGTTCATCCTTTCTTCCGCCATACGCGGCAGGGCCTAATTTTGCTCTCGGTTTGTAGAAATCTTTGAGTTATCAGTAGACATGCTTTCCGTATATTTTTCTTTTATCATACCCAAAGAAGAATCTATTACCAGTATGTGAGATTATTAATACAGAAGAAATTCTAATCCTCATCGTTTTTTTTCTTAAACAAAAGAAGTCTGGTGCTGTATCTAAGATTTATCTGTGAAGTATTATGTTTTTCCTGTTTTTCTTTCGTTTTGTCCCTAGATTTAAAAGGAAAGAGGCAACAGGACAAACAAATAAAAAAATAAAAAATAAAATAAAAATAAAAGTTAACAAAGAGTATTTCAGAGAGACAATAACCATGAAAGAGTATTTCAGCGAGAGACAATAATCAGTCATGGTTATGAACAATTTCATAATTCATATTTAGTTATTATTTGGTGTAAAGACTGAAAAACTCATAAATCATGCCACATAAGCTTTTAACATAAAAATCGGAAGTCGATTAGTCGAAAGACCAAGTCGACATCCCAGTAAATACATTTCCAACATTTGCACCAATGAAGTT
>MU225693.1:2420707-2432940 GCA_018584345.1 Thuja plicata
GGTGTAAAGAAAGTTCTCCTAGATGCTGCTCGCATTGGATTACACACAAATTCCTACATTGCACAAGAATCCCAAGAGCCATATACAGAAAGATGAAGTCACTGAACAGGTGCAAAGTAACTTAAAATAAAAACATCCATAGTTATAATTTCAAAACAAATAAAGAACCTGTGTTTTCAATGATGAATTTCCAAATCCACCGTAATAGCCTTCTTCTCCAACCTTTTCCACTCAAAACTCGATAAGACAAACCACCATCAGTAACTCACATACGAAATATACCTCTACCATTAAATAATCATTTTATATTTGCAACATATTACCATTTTCCATCTCGTTTCATTAGACAATTACCAATTTCCATAATTACCAAGGCATGTCGATTCATCAAGTCGGCATAAATCGACTTAACGATCCGCATAATCAGGAG
The DNA here is from genome assembly GCA_018584345.1 of Thuja plicata. Taxonomy (NCBI): domain Eukaryota; kingdom Viridiplantae; phylum Streptophyta; class Pinopsida; order Cupressales; family Cupressaceae; genus Thuja; species Thuja plicata. Next base: position 2,421,138 of record MU225693.1, read on the forward strand.
TCGCAAAACCGGTCGTGACATTTGGGATATAAAATATTTCATAGATTCAACATTGAAAGATCTATCCTTATGAAGTTTGACAAATAATTTATAGATTATTAATACAGAAGAAATCATAATCCTCTTCGCTTTTAAAGATTATGACCATATGTCAACATTGATTTAAATAGGTAAGTATATTTATATTATATAGTGCAAACGTTTACATATGTGTAGTTACTTTTTAACATCTTGATCGAGTGTAACTTCAAAAGTATTTCATATATATCTAGATTGAAAGTGGATCTAATTTTTTACTTGGATTTTTCATGTACATTTGTTGTAGGAGATGTTTTGCACTCATGACAGAATCTCTAAACACAAAAGGTGTTAATTAATATTTATTATGTTGCATAAAAGAGATGACATAGATAACAAAAGCATAAATAAGTCATGAAATGTTGTTTCTCGTAGGTTCAATGATATATTGATAATTTATCATGTCGGTTTATCTAAATTTGAAAATATATTTTGATTTTTTATTAAATATGTCTTAGGTTCAAATTGGTTCAATGTTAAATATATTTTTCAAAATTTATTTTGTTGGTTACCTCGAGCAAATTTGTTACATGTGAACTAGACCTTCTACACGATTCTTGAAAATGTTATATCTTGTACCTTAAAATTGTTGTATGTATGTATGTCTTAACTTGGATTGTTGTTTCCATGTGCAGGGTTGTTCTAGTGCAAGGGAAATATTTCAAAAATGTCAAAATCGTTTAACATGGAATTAATTTTAATGATTAACAACCTAACAACAATATATATCAACCTAGTATTCTCTGCCACCCTTATCTCTTCATCTAGTTCCAAGTTCATTTGGATGTCAAAAGTAGAGACTAGATAGTGATGATCACCGACTAATATTACATGTTATTAAAGAGTAGGAAAAACCACTTGATGTGATATGAATAACATGTGTGCTCGTCCTTCAACAATTTACATCAATTGTCTAATGTCTTGGATCAAGTAAATTTAGATTTTTTTCTAAGATTTTGAGAGCAAATTTTATATAGTTGAACTTATATATAGACATATATTTTAAGAGAGATTCAGTTTATCAAAATTTTTTGATGCTTATGATATATTAAATAAATTATTGAAATATTAAAGATGAACCATGCAATGATTTTTTTTCAAGAAGTCCCTTGTTTCACCAAATACAAAGGAATTGCCAAGGTAAGTTAGTAGGGATTATTTCTTATATCATCTCCAAAGTAGCTCATTAGGAGTTAAGGGGCGGTGGAATTACAAACACTCCATTGAGTTTCATGATATATTTGGAAATAAATGTGCATTTATAGAGAATATTTGACACTACCAAAGATTGGTTACCTAAATCCCATTGACCTTTTTGTCAAGGAAAAGTTCATCTAGGATGAAAGGATTGATCTATGAGAACAATGTGGTTGGAAGTCCTATTTTGAATTCTAGATTCCAAGACAAAAGAGGTTACAAGGCAAGCCAAATGATTCATAGGTAAATTTATTCAATGTGAAAGTTGTAAGTTCTTACTTGTCATCTTCATGGAGTTCATTTCGTTAGTAATTTTCTCAACACTAGGAATGTATAGAGCATATTTAAGAGATCGGTGGCTAAAATTTTTGCTATGAACAAATTTAATCTATTTTTTAGTAAATATTTTTCTTTTTCTTTTAATTCACTTGCAATAAGAAAATATTTTTGCCTTAACTTCATGCAATGGATTAAGGAACATATCCCATTGCTTTGTTATTCATAGCTCTCATATAGGTAGAAAATCTCATCTGAGTCTTTAGGAAAATAAGTTTATGGTAGAAAAACCTATATGAGTTATTCTTATATAGTTCTCTCTATTCTACACATTACCAAATGGTATCAATGTTTGAATGTCATTGCATTGCATTCATGTAATAGATTGAAGCATGATTAGTCATCATGGCCCTTCTAATGCTTCAAAAATTCTTCAAACTTCCTTCTCTTCTATACAATTATTAGTAGCATTTTATAGTAACTGGTGGAGGAGTGGGGTGGGGGTAATTTTTTTCATTACATGTGGTCTGCTACTAGTTGATGCTTTCATAATTGGTTCTTTGGAAATGGTCCTTTCTTTTATTAGTTCCTGAAAACAAATACAAAGGTTTTTCTAGGGATGGTATATGCAATAAAAAACTTCCCTAGTCAAGAAATGCAAGTACAAATTGATCTTAAATTGCCCACAAGTAAGAAAATAAGTGGTTCACAGAAGGAAAGAAAGATAAAAACAATATTGTACTTGATATACTATGAACCATTCTATGTTTGATTTGACGGTCTTTGAGAGATTAAAATCTCTCAAGGAGGAATATATTTATCAATTCAACAACCATATAATTTGAGTTGATCTATGGTTGTCATCTAGTAGGATGTGGGTTTGTGTATAAGTAATTCCCAAGATGAGTGCTAATGGATTCTAAGAACTATAACACAATATATATGTGAAAATTCATTTCTAATTTTATTCTTATGTTGATGGAGGTCGCTAGAAGACTATTACAAATGAAAGTTAAAATGTAAAATTATTTATTTAGATTCTAGTAGAAAATTTTACAACCATTCATGTATCTATGAGTTAATGAAAGAATTTATTATGGGTTAACCTCCTTTATATGATGCTTAATTTGCTTGAGTAATTACTTACTCCCAACTTAGAAATTTCCAAGTTGTCAGAGTGGAAATACACTTTAGTCCTCCTTTTGATTTAATAAGAATGAAACAAGGGAGATGGAGTAGGTTTTTCTTGTTTTTTCTTTTCTTTTGTCTCTAGGTTTAAAAGGAGAGAGACAAGAGGAACTAAAAATGCAAGATACCTATCAAGAAGGAAAGTTAACAATGTCTAAGAGAATAATATCAATAAGCTGAAGTCTTGCGATGTCTCCTACCGCTGCCGCTATGATTAGGGCTTCTACCACCATCGACGAAGCCTTTGGTGATGGAGCTCAGGTTCCTGCCTTGGCTGACAGAGTTCCCTTTGCTGGTCGTCAGCCTCTGTCTTGTGGTCTACCTTTCAGTGGTGTGGGTACAGCCCCTATGGTGCCTAATATGGGTGCTTCTACTGGGAGTGTGGATGCAGCATCCTTGCTGGAATCACGGGTTTCATCTTCTGCTTCAGTAAGGAAGGGTGGGGTTAAGGGTCCTCATGTGGTGTTTGCAGAGCCCTCCTCTACTTCTAATGTAGATACTGCAATGAATTTGGGAGCTAACCATGAGCCTATTCCTATCTCTAATCCAATCTCTATTGTGGTTGATATGGATGTGGAGGAGGAAGTAGAACACAATATCTCTATTTTTTCTTCACATGCCTTGATTTGCAAGTTCAAAGGTTTATGGCCCAGTCTCATGAATCTTCATGAGTGGATCTCTAGTCATTGGAAGCCTATCCTCATGGATACAGTGCATATCTTTCCCTTGGCTAAGGGCTATTTTATAGAAAAATTTGAAGATGCTTTGGACAGGAATAAGATGTGTGAACATTTTTTCAATGGGGAGGATAGATTTATGCTCACGGTTAAGCCCTGACATATCGATTTTAACCCTATTTCAGATTCCTTCATCAAGTTTCCTTTATGGGTTTGTCTTCCTAATCTTCCCCTGCTTTATGGATTGACTCTCTACTTGAGGGGATTGGTAATGATCTTGAGGAATTTTTATTGGTGGATGGTGATTCTTCTGACATTCTCCACTCTACTTATGCTCGCATTCTTGAGGATATTGATCCTTCTAAGGGTCTTGCTATGGAGATAGTGATCAACTCCTCTGAAGGAAGATGGAATCAGTCTCTAGATTATGAAAGGATTCCCTTCAGATGTAGAAGGTGTTTTAAAATAGGGCATATGGCTGCTCAATGTGGATTGGGTAAAAATAAAATGACTGCATCTTGGAGGAATGATGCTTTTGATCAACACTATTTGGTGGAGAAGAAGCCTGTCTCACCAAAACTTTTCTCCCAAGTGGCTGCGCAGGTCCCTCCTCCTGCTGGTTTAGTAGTGGCTCCTGAGTGTTCTCTTGTGAATGCCTCCCTTATAGTATCATCACCTAGTTCGGTGGGGGTTGCTGTGTCTTTGGGATCCCCTGGTGTTGCGGGGGTGATGGCTGCTAATGGTTCTGTGGAAGCTTCTCTTGCTGGTTTTACTAATATTTTGGCTGACTCTGCAGGTAGCTATGATCTCTCTGGTGTGGTTACCTCAAGAAAGTTGTTATTTGTGAACTAGACCTTCTACACGATCCTTAAAAATATTGTATGTATATATGCCTTAACTTGGAGTGTTGTTTCCTATGTAGGTTCAAGTGTAGTGCAAGGGACATATTTCATAATCGCTCAACACGGGTTTCATTTTTACGAGTATCAACCTAAAAACAAGATATATCGGCCTAATATTTTCTTCCACCCTCTTTTATTGTCTTTCATGTTTTTTCTTTGTTGGTGGCTAGTAGTAGTATGCAGGTGGATGCTGATAGTTTTTAAGGGCGAATCCTCATTGCTGGGTGTTTTAGATTAAGGTCTAAGACATGTATTTGGGGCGATGTTTCCCTATAGTGTTGGTCTTGTGGGTTATGGGTGCCACATAAAAACCCTAGATTTTTATTTGGGGAGATTCAAAAGTCCAAAAAACTTAATGGTTTAAGGCTCGGGCCAATTTTCTGGGTAGCTGTGGTTTTAGTGGTTTATCTTTATTTTCTGCTATTTGCTTGTTGGTTCTGGGTTGCTAGTTTAAATTATACATTTTTTAGCAGTGTCTTGTCTTAGTCAGGTTTCAGATTCCTACCATAATATGTCTCTAAAGGGTTTTGGGACCCCTTTAAAACCTACTTTTACCTTAATCAAAACACATGCACTCATCCTTGAATAATTTACATAAATTATCTGGTGTCTTGGACCAAATAAATTAAGATTTTTTCAATAATTTCCAAGACAAATTTTATATATTTGACCTTATATATATATATATATATATATATGGGTGGCTGCAAGAAGTTGAGTCCCACTTTTGGGCAAAATGTGGAATTGTTTTCCCTGTTTTTCAAAATTTATGTCAATTGATGTCAAAATTTGAGGTACTTAGAGATTAAATCTCAGAATAATCCACTAATAGAAAATGTAGTTCTCAGAGTCTAGTTTTCAAATATATAATTTATTTGAATACCCACATTGTAGAAAATATATTTTAGTAGGCATGTTTAAAAAACCCTTTTTCAAAATGTCTCTTTCGGGACCATACCCCACATGTGTATGACCACCCTATTTTGAAGTAAATAAATTATTTTTTCTAAATCATTATGGGGGAAAGTACCTAACACATCAAAGATTGGTCAGAATGTTTTTTCCTTTTCTTTTATTGAATATGTTTTTTTAATTAATTTTTAATTGACTATAAAGTACATTTTGAAAACCTCTGGTGTATGACCACCATAATTTGATTAAAATTTCAATTTTTTTTGTTTTTTTTTTATTTTGAAGAAAATTCTATATAGATTGGGATCATATAATTCATTTTTTCAAAAACCTAAAATTAAAAAAGTTATTAAAATTTTAGTTAACCTTAATATTTAAACTTTAGGTACCACTTTCGCGTAATAATTATTGTAAAAACACTAAAATTTGCATATCACTATAAAAATTATATTTTTATTATCTGTACAATATGAACTGAAATGGGTTTCCGTTTTGTCTAAAAATGCATTCAGGAAGACCTCCAAAAAATCGTCACAAAGCATAAATTTTATTTTTCAATGCCTTAGCCATATTTTTGCAAGGCCAAGCACAAGCTTGGCTGGACCAAGTCTGTCCCGAACAAAAAACTAGGGTAGAGGTACAGTCCCCACGCCTGGTTTTTAGAAATAGGCACCTGTTATTTAAAATTTAAAAAATGCATGCTCATTTTAGTTTGGACCGTTGAAACCAAAACAGACACCCGTTTTATAAGCGGGCACCTGTTTCATTTAAATAACGAGTGCTCGATTCTGAAAGAGCCGTTGGAGATAATAATAGTATTGTGGACCTGATCTCAATGATTGATGATTATTCAATCATTTTTATGACATATCCGAGTTGCAAAAATAATATTTTGAACCAACATTCTCTTTTCTTGTCTTGTTTTAGATTTGACAAGAAGCGAATATTTTGAATTCAAATTTTGGTGCAAACATGGGATAAAAGAAACGTAGAAAGAGGAAAAGAAAGGTTTTGACAGCTGATGAGGTTTGCAGAAAATAGAGAGAAAGAGGCAAAAAGACAATGAGAAAGAAGAGCAAGGATTCAAAACCTGAATAATTTTGGAGCATCGAGTTCAACAATTAGTTCAGAAGATGAGAACAATGAGGATACCATGATGGATGCAGAGGTTGAAGAAGAAAGTGTAATAGGAGAAAATTTAGGTATATTTTCTAATCAAGTGTTGGATACAGGTATGCCTTCACAGCCAAATGAAACTTATTATGATAAAGAACTTGATCTTTTTGTAGAAGCAGGTTACTGTTTAAATCATTTAGATCTTATTCTGGAAAATAGAGTAAAAATTTATTTTTCACATCAAACACTACAAATTAGTAATGTTAATCATAATGATAAAGGAACTGAAAGTCAAACTCAAATTTAAAGTGAAATTCAAACCCCAATTGAAATTGACAATCAAGCGATAATTGATATCAACAATGTGGATGTAGACATAGAAACACCAATTGAGAAAGAAAACCCTTTGAATGAGAATGAAATGATTGAAAATTTTCAAATTAAAAGTGGCATGCTAGACAATCTGTGTGGTTTGGTTTCATGGAGAAAGATTAGGACATACGCGAGTAGATTGTTTAGACAATTTTTTATAATAGGAAATTTGGGTTTCAATGTCAATTAATGTTACAACTAATTAAAATGAGTAAAATGTGAAAAGTGATGAAGAGGTTAGACATTTATGTGAAATCTAAAAAGAAGGATGAGTCTCTAAAAAAAGTTGTAATAGTTGTTTCTAGTGCCTTTGACACAATTGAAAAGAAAAGTCATTCTAAAGATAGGAATGTGGCACAATGAGCAATAACAACAGCTCTAGTAAACAAAACTACTTCAGATAAAAGAATGATGAAAAACATTTGTGGATATCTTAATATTCATTGTAAAGATTTAGCGAGAGGTGTAAAGAGAAGAGTTATCTTTGAAAGTGATCTGACAAACCATTTGTGGAGCTTTAGTGGCAAACTCCCAAGGTCTGACATGAAACTTACTGGTGAAGTCAAACTTTAATTGAAAAATTTTGGCACGATAATACAAGATTATCACCTAATGCTAGAGATGTTCTTAAATTAAGAGTTGGCTCAAAAATTTGTGATCAGCATCCAAAACATCTTTTGGATATAACTCAAACTGAATTGAATAAAAAAATTGTGTATGTTAAGGTGTTAACTATTTCTATTATTCAAAGATCTTTTGAAAAATGTAAACCATGGTAAGTAAGGATTAACAAGGAAAGAGTAACGTGTTTTAGCAAAATTCACGTTCAATTTCATTATCATTATGATGTATTTCGATCTATACGTTCTACCATGCATACTAATGAAATGTTGCAGAAATGTGGTATAAATATACCACCTCAAACTGTAAAAGAATTTATATCAGGTTTGTTTTGTAACCCACCTAATAAGAATTTTTTTCTTTTCAATGTATGTGTTTCTGGTGTATGTGATGTATGTGGCAATCTTGCATTTTTAGATGAATTTTTGCATGAAAATCTTTCAATTGATTTTGGTCATCGATTAGTTGATGTAAAAAGATTTAAAACTATTGAGTATCCATTGAAGGATGGAAAGGTTGGAAAATGTTGTGATCTAATTATTGAAAAATTTAGTTTCCATGTATTTATAAATGAATTCAAGAATAAGGTTGTACCTAAATATGTGAAACACTCCCCAAATGCTAGATGGCTTGATGGACAATTTCGTGTTAAATTTGATAAACAACAAATCTTCCCAAGACCACCTGCATGCACATCTGTTACAAGGCAGAAGCAAAGATAGAAGAGAAGAACAGAGCTATGGCGGCCAAAAAGCCAGAGATGAAATATTCATGTTGACAGAATAAAACTTCTATATTATCAACAATAGTGAATACAAAACTCCTTGTCCTTAATGAAAACTAAGAGGTGAATCCTTATAAGAGGAATCACGAAACCCTAAAAGGGAAAACCTAAGGTTAGCTTAAGAAACTAGAGTGAATAGGTGAGTTAGTAATTAGATCATAAAGATTTAATTAATAACCCGATAGACTATTACTCTAACACCCCCCTTAAGATAAGCTTAGGGAGAAGCAAAACCTAGGAAACTACTGCAGAAAGTAGGAAAGATGGGTCCCGACAACAAGGCCTGATCAGGTACCCAAAACAAGAAAGGGAAAAGATGTCCCAGAGAAAGGAACAAGAATGAGCAAGAAGCAGCTCCGAAGCATGTAGCTAAAAACTCTGTCAGAAGAGACTGCTGGAACCCCCACTGAAGTGCATGACCAGGTAGAGAAGACAATGTCTGAAGAGCTGATCAATTGAACCAGGAAGCAATAGAACCAACAGGTGAACCCCCCCATAATGCTGAACTGGAAGAGGTGACAGGAACACTAAAATGCAATACCAGAAATATCTGCAGAAGAAGAACCAGGAACACCAACAGTAACAGAAGTACAAACATAGGATAAAGGGCGGTGTCATCGACACATAGCATGGGCTAATGTCATGGAAGGTATGCTCACTTGACAAAGGTGGATGCGCCTAAAATGGCATAAGCATCATAACCCCCCATGGCACTTTATAATACAGTGCGAGTACAAAAACCGTACAAGGTGTACAAGATCCCAGAAATGCAAAAGAAGGCACTTTATCTCAGTGTGTTTATAGAACAAAAATGCAATAGTAGAGAAGCATACAAGCTCAGAAGTCAAAAAGAAGAGTGAGCTAGAATATCAGAAGAAGAGATCCCAGGACCTGTAGAACCCAAGCAATCCACCAGAGTGCATAAAATTCCAAACTCAGAGGAGAGAAAACCTAGAGTAGAATTTGGAAAAAATACCCCTGCAACTAAATAGTTCACTGAACCAGCTTTTCAACGATATCTGGTTTTCCAAAAATGGAGTCCGGATGAGCCAGATATGACTGCTGAAAGGTAAAAACACATATCAGACTTCAACAGTGAAAAACACTATCAAAATAGTAGACCCAAAAAATCAAATCACCATAGTCGAAAAGAGCTTGAAAAGAGCTTTCCGACGATATAAAGAAGTCTGAAAAAGACCTCCGTATGCTTCAGATAGAGCCAAAAAGGTGATAAAGGCCCAAAATGCTCCAAAAACTTGATTTTAAGCCCCAGGGGCTAAACAAATGGGCCCCCGGGCGCATGGCGCACCCAGGGGGTCAAATCTGGAGCCCTCGGTCATTAATAGGACCACCCGCATAAAGGGTAAGCCTGCGGGGGCTAACAAAAGGCGCCACCACCGGGCGGAGCAGCGGTGGGCCGGTCGGCGGGGCGGTGGGAGCCCGCGGAGCAGGGGGAGCCGGCGGTGCGGATGGGGCCGCAAAGCGACGGGGCCGCGGGGCGGTGGCGGGTGGCGGTGCCGGCCACGAAGTGGAGGTGGGTGGCGGCGCAGGCGGCGGAACAGCGGCGGGCGGCGACGCGGTGGCCGCTGGGCGGCGCAGGGGGCCAGGAGCGGCGCACCCGAAAAAACACAGACAGCACCGAAAAAGATTGAAAAATGATTTTTTTTTGAAAAATTTCTCAAAATTCGTACCCATACGACCCTAAAAGGCCAAAAATTTTCTCCCCGAGGCTCTGGTGTCCAAATCAGACGTGCCTTATATGGATTCTAGGGTTTTTGGGCCTTCTAGACGCAACCGTGAGGTCGGTTTTGGTCCAAAGTGCCTCAAAAAATAAAGACCCCCCAGAACCAATAAAAAATACTAGAAAAGACTAGCGATCTTCAAACCCCCGAACTGCGATGAGCTTGCTTCAAGAAAAATAGAACAGCGAGCAGCAGGAGAGCTCTGATACCATGTTAGATTTGATAAACAACAAATCTTCCCAAGACCACCTGCATGCACATCTGTTACAAGGCAGAAGAAAAGACAGAAGAGAAGAACAGAGCTATGGTGGCCAAAAAGCCAGAGATAAAATATTCATGTTGACAGAATAAAACTTCTATATTATCAACAATAGTGAATACAAAACTCCTTCTCCTTAATGAAAACTAAGAGGTGAATCCTTATAAGAGGAATCATGAAACCCTAAAAGGGAAAACCTAAGGTTAGCTTAAGCAACTAGAGTGAATAGGTGAGTTAGTAATTAGATCATAAAGATTTAATTAATAACCCGATAGACTATTACTCTAATATTTCGCATATGCAAGAATACATTTCTAATTGGTAGTATACTTTTAGTGGTTGACTTTGTAGAGAACTGCACACTTGTACCACAAGATGAGATCCAATTACAATATTATAATTCAGTGCCAGTAACAATGTTTGTTTATATTGTCTATAGGCATGCACCTAATAGTACAGAAGATGATCAAATTTTTTTGAGAGAGTATCATTTCTATATGAGTGATAATAAATTGCACTCATCAGAGTTTGTCTAGTATTTCTTTAAGATCTTTTATGGGAATTTAAGGGAGTGATAAATTCATATAACACAACAACTAATATGGTCAGATAATTGCACAGGACAATTCAAGAATGCTAGAATGTTTTATTGGTTGAGTAGGACACACAAGAAAATTAATGTCTAAAACATTTGAAGGTTTTTTTAGGCTGGACATGGTAAAGGAGAACAAGATGGTGCTGGTGCATGTGTTAAGAGAGCCCTATGTAGAGAGAAACTCAAATTCGAGGACAGTACAAAATTTAAAGATGCACGTGCAATTATTGAGTGGTGTAAAAAGAGTTTGTCTATAGAATCAAGTCAGAGCTCTACAATTAGGTATTTCTTCTGGCTATTTCAAGAGAATACTATCCTTTCAAGATATTATTGTGATACAATCAATGGGTGTGATAAATGACATTCATTTATGAGTTCTAATTCTAACACTTGGACTATATGGACTAGGGAGATTGCATATTTTTGTCAATTTTGTGTTGTAGGTGAATGGGAAGAATGCAAGAATATGGAATGGGTTGAAGAATGGAAACAAAAATCCTTAACACCTAGTGAGCCACAAGATCAAGATGATATAAGAAATGAAGACCTAAATCATGCATTTACATCAGAAGATTATGATCGTGTTTTAGACCTCATAGAACCTGGTAATTTCATTCAATTTCTTGTAAAACTTTAAACTATATTATTAATGTATGCAATTTGATTTATTATTGTTTTAGAATTATATCTCTAAGAAATATTATTTTTACATGTACTTAATTTTCTTTTACAGGACATGTGTATGTTGTTGTTGCACCCGAGGATAATGAAGAGCAGACTAATTATTGGCTAGCTCAATGTGTACAACCTAAGAAAAATTTGATATGTCATGAAGTAGATGATGATGGTTTTGAGTATCTAATTGGGTCTATTGTGGTTGTTGGTACATGGCTATGAAAATACCTAACAAGAAGGAATGGTTTTCCATCTTTTGAAGACTACCAATCATAAAAGAACATTATACATTATTCTCATTTGGTAGTGGCAACAAATATCAAATTGGAAAGATACAAAGGGAGACCTACTAATAAAATATTATGGACACTTTCAATGGAAGACCATGAGGCAATCATAGATGCATTGC
>MU225693.1:2433071-2449157 GCA_018584345.1 Thuja plicata
CAAGTATCATACATGTAGAGCTAATTACTTTGGTTTTTAGGTGTCAAGTATAACTGGATGTAACATATCAGACAAATTGTGCAATTTACAACTTTTGGCTAATCAAAGTTGTAATACTAGGTAAGTGGCATTCATTTATCTAACTTTTGGATCCTATAAATGAATTTTATATTTAAATGCATATTTTCTAAGATTTCAACATTTATTTTTATGATTCATGACCTCTAGAAGGGCATGTAGACATGAACTATTTATGAAGTTCAATGTACACTTGTCTTCGTCCAATTTTGGTTTTATAAAATACATGAACTATTTATGAAGTTCAATGTACACTTGTAAATTAAACAAATTTGAGTTTTATAAAATACATGAACTATTTATGAAGCTCAATATACACTTGTATTCCTCCAATTTTGGTTTTATAAAATACATGAGCTCACTTTTCTTAATGTCCAATTTTGTCAGTTACAATTTATATTTAATTTAATTACAATTGAATTTAGTTTGTGATTAAGTAAAAGAGGTTTTACAGGGTTCCTGAAACCTGAAACAGAGAATTAAAATAACACAATTAAAGCATCAAAACATAGCAAGTTCAAAAGGAAGGACAGGCCAAGAAAGGCCAGATCAAAATAAAAGCTTAACTTTTAAAAAGCAGATAAACACAGAGACAACAAGAAAAGCCAGGGAACCTCAGGATAAGTCCACCATGATATTGGCCACCTTTTCCTCCTTCAACTCCATGTTGGCAGCCGAATCTTTGATTTCCTGGATAACCTTCTCCAGATCCTTATCTTTGTTATTCTTGGTCTTGGTACGGGTGTGTTTTCCTGGCCCCTGATCGGTGTCTTTCATAGTCTCAGTATCCTTACTCACCATTCCTTCCCAACCAGGTTCTCCTCCAACTTCTCAATGTGAGCATTGGTTTTCTCTCTGGTCCTTATAAGAGTGTTAGAGCTTTGGTTTGCTATTTTCTTGAGAGTTATTTCGATCCTAGTCATGCTTTTCTGTAGTTTTTGGACATGGATGCATAGGTTTTTCACATCCACCATTTCATTGTTCCTGTTCCCCATGTTATTTCCATTTACCCTATTTTTGAGGTCTTCCACTTTGTGATAGAGCCACTTGATGGTTTTGTACCTGTCGAGCATGCTATTTTTGGAGTTTTTTAGCAAATCAATGTCGAATTCCCTTGTTTTGTCACTGAGCACAACTAGAGAAGGGTCAATAAGATCATATATCTTTATGCGGCCACCTTCTCTAACCAGAACCTTGGGGTTTATGATCTCTCTAGTTATCCCCATTTTTCCGACTTTGTGTTGAAATCTCTCCACCCAATGATCTCCACCTTACAATTGAATTTAGTTAATCAAGTATGTATCCATATTTCATAGTTCAAATTAATATGTCATGGTTTTAAAATATAGATGGTATTTTTATAGTTAATCTTGAAGTCAATACTAGTTACATTTATTTATTATTTCATGTCAATTAAGATAAATTTCTCTTGTCAATTACATGAAGAGATAACTGTTATTAATGATAAAATTATGTAATTGATATTTTATTACAATTAATAATCTATGCAAACTCACATAAACTCATATATTATATGTAAATTCACATATATCTAGATTCAAACCACAATTACAAATAATATGATAACAAGTCCTGATAATATATAATAACAAGTCATGATAACACAAGTCCAAATAACATGATATAAATAATACGATAACAAGTCATGATATAACACAAGTCAAAATAAAATGATAAAAAGTCCCGATACCATGTATAACGTGTTTGCCATCATACAGTAACATAGTCTAACATGTAAAAAAATAGTATAAAATGTCCATCATATAATATAACATGGTCTAACTCTGCTCATCTAGCTGATTTACACTCCTCTTCACTCCATGTAAAGGTGACTGGGATGCACCATCGTGATGCACCTCATCCTCCTGTATATTTATAAAATATTGCATCAGAAGAACAAGAATGTTTAATTCAAATGACTTACATAATTCACTTAAAAAGTAAAAGTAATATTAATGAACATGATTTAAAATTTTACCTTATGTCCATGTGGTGTAATGCCCTCAGTGGGACAAGGAGGTCTCTCTCAGCAACATCAGCAGTAGATGTAGTCAAGTCCTATTTAAATAAGAGTGAAATAATGTATAATTAAAATGACTTGCATAATTCACTTAACTATTTAAAAAATTAATATTAATGAATATATTTAAAATTTTACCGTGTGTCTATGTGGTCTAGTGTCCTCAGTGGGACAATGAGGTCCACTCTCACCAACATCAAAAGTTGATCTAGTCAAGTCCTGTAAAAACAAATAAATTACAAAATTTTGATAATCGAGACCTATAAAAGACAGGTACACAAAAGATGATTTGTAAAATTAATTTTAATCATGACCTCAAAGGACAATGTTGATGGCTGGATTTGACTCAATCTTGTAGCCATGCCAAGATTCATGGTAGTATCCACCTGAACAACATATTTAAATCATGAATTGAAAACTTGTACACATTACTAAAATTTTGATTTATATTGAACTTGACTATAAATTTATCGAACATAAGCATTTACATTAGATGTCCAACACATAGCCAGTGTCAGTGATGAGCTAGGACATAAATGTGATGCGACATGAGATAATCCAAAAGCCTACAATTGCAAAAAGTATAAGCATGAATAAAAATTGTGCATAAACTAGTAAGCATATAAACACTTTAAATTAATGAATGTCAAACATTCTACATGTATATGAGGCTGAGTCTCAGTGACCAGGAAAGAGGAGCATGAAGAACTGCCGACCTCAGTAGTACATGAAGCACCCTACAAAATTGTAAAGAGTATATCAAACACATCATCAATTCAAGTTTTAATTGTTTAAAATTTTAATGTACTCATCTATGTATCTACATGAAAATTCATACTATGAATGGGTGGCTGTGATCTCAAGGTGTGGAGGTTATATGATGACAGTCAATGAATGACCCCGTGTCAACCCTCCTCTATTCACCAAAAATCCAAATGTTAAGGTTTCTATGTGTATAAATATGTAATTTAATATTGTACAAAAAATGAAATAATTATATTTACCTCTACAGGATGATCGTTGTCTGCACATAGGAAATAAACATAGGATGTGATGTTGTTGGAATTATATTGTGAATGATGTACTGAGAGGAGAGGGGTGAATCAGTACCTCTAAAAAATTTCTTGGTTAGCCCATTAACCCTTAGTCATCAGTTTGTAATTTCTCTTATCTAACTTTTCATCTTTCTTTATGCATATGCAATCATAATATAGGTTCTTTAATATGTAACCATACAAGAAACATTCATGAAAATAGATAACACATGACACAAGATATGATATCGTAGAAAACTCCTATTAGGAAGTAAAAACTGCGGTGGGGATTGTTACCCACAAGACTTCACTATCTCCAGATAAGAAGGGATTGCTAAAGGCTTACAATTGGTCACTTCTGATGACCTACCATGTTAGGAGTATTACAGTGGAGAGCTGTTAAGATGTACTTCATTTGATGCTTTATCAACACTGTTAAGTGTGCACTCTGTTAAGAGATTTTTAAAGAACTGTTAAGTCCACCTTCTACAAAAGTATTTTAGATGTGATGCACTTGTTAGAATGCAACTATATAAGTCTTTGATCTGATGATGTATGCAATCTCTAATTGCTAATAACAGATCCAATAAAGCTTCTTATGTATGAGTAATCATCTTTTCATGATTGAATAATACCTTTCTCTGCACGTCGGTAGCCTCTGTGTGTTCTTGATAATTGGTGTGATCTTTTTTTAAACTTTGCATGAATTCTGCCTTCTGCTCCTTAGATTCTCTTCTTGGCTATCAACAACAATTAAATCATAATTCACAATTGATTGAACATCTATTTATACTAGATTTTAGCTCTATTCTTGATTCATGCTTCGCAAGTTAACTTTAGATCCAAGGTTTACAACTTGACCATGATCTTTAGTTAGATATGTTTTAGATCTGTTAGTATGCTTTAAAACATTTACATTATGCTTGCTTGACCCTCAAGTAATGATTTAAAACAAATTAAAACTCTATTAATAGAATTTCAATTCTTTATTAGATGTGTAAAACTCAGATCCACTATTTGTGGGTTCTCTAACTGACTGTCAGTTCTGAAGGTCGAGCTTCTCTGTCAGTCTGTCAGCTTTCTTTTTTGTCAGTGTTCCTTTCTTGAACTATTCGTCAGGTATGCCTTTTTTTCTCCATCAGTTTTGTTCTCAAAACTATATCGTCGGTGATGATCTTTGTGTTATGTTATTGACCCGTCGGTGATGTCCTATTTACTTCATCGGTGCAACACTTGTCAATGTTCGTCGGTCAATTCCATACTTAGCATTTTCGCGTGACTTTTTGTTCTATCAGGTATGCTTGATGTCTTCCGGTTATGCTTGTAGTCCGCTAGTTATGCTTGTAGTCCGCTGGTTATGCTTGTACCAATGATCTCTATCAATATTTTTCACTAAGTGTACTAATGAAAAAATTTAATGTCATCAATCTCCCCCTTTAACATTAGTATCAAAAACATGATATGTGCAACATACTGATGTATTAGTATGTACACCTGTGTATACTTCTTCCTTAGTCATGAAATGACTCCCTCTATGTATATGCTGCCAAGTGTAAGTATATATACATTTCCTTATGTACTTTAATCTCCCTTTTTTTTTTATATTATACATAACTATCTTTGCATATTTGTTCCTTCTGAATATTTGTTCCTCCTGTACATACAATATACATTTCTATTCCTCCTTTTTGGATAATAAAGGCAAAGGTACTTACATCTTGTCAAAAAGGTGGGAATGTGACCTGACTTGATCTCCTCCATCATCTTTTCCCATTTATCCTTCAGCATTTCTAGAGCCATGTGCTCAAGTGATATCCTTATGTGTATATCATAGATGATGTCTACTATAGACATATTTGAGGTTGCAATTAAGTTTCTTTCTTCAGAAATATGTTGTTGTAGAATAGTAAGATTAGGAAAGATGCGTGCCTATAGTTCAGTAATCTCACCTCTTAATTATGTTTCAGCATCCCATATTTCTTGCCTTAGCCTGTTAGCCTCAATGACCTTATCATGATGCACCTTGATACTGTCTGCATTTGAGGTTAGGATTTGTGCACTAGTTGTGACATTAGAATCTATTTCTGCTAACTTGTCACTATTTTCTTTTGTAAAATTTTCAAGCGTGCACATCTTTTGAGCTACTTGGCAATTGCCTCAGCAATCATTGGCTCTAATTGATCAGTTAGTTGAGATAGCTTTACCTTGTTCACTGCCACTTCTTGGATGATCTTATCAATTAACTTGTATTGATACTTTTTCTCTGCTTGTTCTTCCATTGCTTGTTCTGCATCTACATTCTGTTTTGTGATAGCGTTGGTAAGAACAACTATTTTCTCCTTAACTGTAGCATTTTTTTCAAGTTTCACCTCAAGAACAAGTTGTTGAAGAATGTCTCTTTCCTTGTCAAGTGCCATTGTTTCCCTATGTTCCTATATCATTTTCTTCTAAATGGATTTCCTTTGACATAGCACTCCAAACTCTTGAAATTTATCTCTATCCAAAGTAGTAATATCCCAGTTTGGGACTTCTTTTACTTCATCCATTGTGACAGCCAAAATATATTTCTTTAATGGTTTCCTCTTCTTCTTCTTTGGCTGGGTGGAAGATTGTTTTACTACCATTTGTAAATGTTGAGATTGGGTTGACTTGGTAGGTGAGGGTCGAGAAGATGAAGCATCCTATTGTTTCTATTCTGAGTCCACCAACTTGTTTTGTGAAAACGTCTCCTCATTGGCCTTAAATGCATCAACAAATATCTTCTTTTTGTTTTGTGCCTTCATCCTTCTTGACTTCTTCACTCTTATCTTTTTCTTCACCCTTTCTCGATGTATCCTCAATTTTTTTATCTGCTTCTTTGTTTTGTTCATTAGACACTTTTTGCTAAGTGTCAGTTGCATCTTTCATTTCAGCATCTGTATCCTTTTGAGTATTGGCTGCATCTTTGTTTTCATCATTACCCATGTCCTTGGGTATATCATCAGTTTTCTTAGATGATTTGTCCTAGCTTGATTGAATATCAATAGCATTGATTAATATATTCATGTTTGTTGGTGTATTGACTGTTGCAGTGTCAATAGTTGAATCATGTCTGTCGGTATTGCCCTATGCAATATTTATATCTTCATCTTTTTGTACTTCTACTACAGGGTCTTTTCCTGTAGTGTCATTGACAATATTGTCTAACCATGATTCATCATTTATATCATCAACTAAGTTACCTTTTATTGTTAACTCTTCTTTGGTAACTTCTTCATCCTCTAAACTGATGTGAATTGGACTTGCTGGTATTTGATTTTCTTCACTTTGAGTGTGGTCAAGAGTAGTGTCTGGCCATTCTTCATCTACAATATCAACCTATTTTTGGCTGGTTATTTGAACTTCTTCACTGTCTAACTCAACTATTGAGTTATCTCCCTGAGTGATGGTTTCCTTCTCATAACTTCTCTCCTTAGCAGGATTGAGTATCTTTCTCCATTTATCATTAGCTTCTTGTTCTATCTCTATAAACTTCCCTTCAAGAAAATTGTAAGCTCTCATTTTGGGTGAGAAATGATTCTCATATTTCTCCACGATTTCATTTATTTCTTCCCTTTTTGATTCAGGAGGCATAAGACTAACAAGTACTCTTTCTCATATATGTTTCTCCTCATGGAGTGCAAATGTGTACCTAGAAGATAATCTAATTAGCATTTCTTGTGGTACATCACGTGTAGTGAATTGAAGTGGGACATAATAGTGTCTGCACATTTTAGCTATAATTGCATCTTTGATTTTATTCTATTCTACAGAATCTCATTTCAACCATTTTGTAATCTTAGGATGTACAATAGATGAGGCTTCTAAATTGTACTTACATATTTCATCAATGTTTTCAGGAGTTGATGTTACCTTTGCTGTTGTGTGCTAAAATGTTGACACACTTCTATGAATCATTCCATCCAAGGTTGCTCAAGAATGAGGCCTCAAATATCGATCCATAGCTCTCTAGTCATGGACTACAAAGGTGTGAAATGGAGGCCCTCAGATTGACCTAGTTAGTGCCCATGCAAGTACACCATGAAACGAGAGATTCAAATGCATGAAAAAGAGATCTACTCTATATGATTGCAATGCATAAAAGGAAATTAATCTAAATGATAACAATGCATGATTAATCTAAGAAAGGAAATACAAATGCAAGTTTAATCTATGAAAATAAACATGAATCTAATCTACATGAATAGCCATGGATGCAAGAAGAAGAAGACGAGAAGAGAGAAGTTGCAATATCCAAGCTTGAATGCTCAAATCCTCCTCCAAAATTGCTCTCCAAACCTGCAGCATAACAATACTATGAAAAAGATGATATGAAAATGAGAAGGAGAGATTTCCTTAAAAAGAAAAGTGAACGGTTGAGATTAAGAGGCAAAAATCAAAGGCTATGATTAAGAGGCAAAAAAACCACCACTTAGGAAGATGTGAAGAAAAAGAGATTTTTATTTAATTTTCATTTAATTTATTGCCTTTTTCAACAAATAAAGTGCTTTAAATGGGGATTTTTATTTATTTAATTAAAAGAGGGATTTTCTTTCAATTAAATAAATTAGAAGAATTTTATTTAATTAAATGGGGGAAATTGAATTTAATTAAATAAGAGGAATTTTATTTAATTAAAAGGGAGAATTTTACTTTAATTAAATAAGATAAATTTTATTCAATTAAAAGGGAGATTAAATCTTTTAATTAAATAAGAATGATCAAACCTTATGAAATATTGAAATAATTGAATAATTGAATTAATTACAATTTGATCAAGGAAATTGATTTGAACTAAAAATATTACAAAGCATTGATTCAGGAAATTTGATAAATTGATAAAATGATAAATGGGGCCCAAAGTCTAGGCGACCATTTTAGGGTGCATACATTTGCCCCTCTTTGACAAATGTGTGATCATTATGGGAACACATGTACTCAAAGAATGTAGTTGAAGTGTGCGATCAATTTGGGATCAGAAAACAACATAGACATCAACACCGTTGTATATAAGTAACTGACATCATAACAAAGATTAGCAAATTGAAAAAGACAAGGTCAACACCGAAATAAGTAATTGACATGTCAAGGTTGATATAATTGATAAAGCTGAATCAAAGATTGAAATTTGATAGGTACTGCCCCCTCATGATCAAAATCGAAATGAGATAGAGGAGAAACAACAAATTGATAAATTTTGATCAAATCAAACTAAAGATAAGGTTCTTGATGTAAGATGATAAGATCACAGAACCAAGGTAGATCATTAAGCATGAAATATTATGCCCAAAGGTTGAATTAGAAGAGAAGAAGAAGAAGAAGTGGGGTGAAAGAGAATGAAAGATAGAAATTTGGAAGAAGTGGAAAGAAATGGAGAGAAGAAAGAGAATTTGCCTCAAAATCAATCAATTGTTTAAGATAGAAAATTTCAATTGAGATCACGAAAGAAGATAAGGAAATGAAGATCAGAACATGATCATAGTTGATTAAAAGTCCACAAGAAAGATGAAGGAAACCCTCTCAAACTCATAATGCATCCTAAAAATGCAAATTAACATGAATTCTAACAATGCAAGCTACATGAAAATGCAAAGGTGTACTTGCAATAGAGAAACTGTAACATAGGACTTTGTGTTCATCATTCATAAGAGAATGTGAAGGAACTTATTTTTATCATTGGGCCATTATTAACGGACATCATAAAATCACACAAACATCACTAGTCACAAGTGCAACTATGAAGATATGAATGTGATTTGTATCATATTGGAATGTAGAAAGATTGTAGCATAAGCGTCAAAGACATAAAGGTCAAGATGACTATGATGTTATCTTACCCAATTTAATATAGCAAAACCACGCTCACATCAAGGCATAGAGGCCAGGATGACCAGCAGAATGGTTGTGCAAAAATAGTGAAGCATAAAGCAGGAAGCAAATAAAAACATGCCCCATGCCCCAAGTCCTCTAGCTATGCATCATAGAGAAACTATTAGACAAGGACACTCAACGAAAATCAATAACAGTCAGCACACAAAGAAAAGATCATGACATAGCTCAAACATTAAGTGTTATGTTTAAAAATTTAAGCGTTTTAACTAATACTGAGTTCTGAGGATAAGGATTGAATGCTTGCAAGCAGGTAAGACCACATGACAAAACGGGGTAAGACCAAACTGATAAGTGTTAAAAAACACTCGATGTCAAAGGATTGTATTAAAAAATATAGTTGGGGTGGTGTTGAAAAATATCATTTGTGAGGCGTCCTAAAGACCAACACATCCAAGAGACCAAAGCTAACATAGTTATGCCCCCTAGACAAAGACAAAGACCAATTCTAGACCAAGGCAACAAGGACAAGACATGATGGAGAAAGGCTAAGTGTCAAGGACACGCGCTAAGTAATAGGGGTGCAAAGGCCTCAAGTAGCTCCTATTTTTAGGTTTTCACCACTTGGATTTATTATAATTTTTTCTCTTTCATTTTTTTAATTTTTTTTTCAGGACTTTTTATAATTTTTTTGAATTTTTGCTACCAAGGCGCCTGTTTCTAGATTTTCACCAAGGCACTTTTTCTATTTTTTTGAATTTTTGAATTTTTAGATTTTTTATATTTTCTGAATATATAATTTTTTTGAAGATACATCAAAGCGCCTATTGCTAGGTTTTCACTAAGATGATCATTTTTTCAGGACATTTTTCAATTTTTAAAATTTTTGACAATATATCATTTCTTTTTTGGATTTTTTCAGGATCAATAATTATTTACAAAAGGATGCCCCCAAACAGAATGGGCATCATAGATAGAACTTCTTCAGGTGAAAAACATTGATAGGATCAGGGAGCTGTTCCCCCTTTTTTGTAGATAGTAAATAAGCACCTGTCCCAAAAGCTGTTATAATAATGTAAGGTCCAAGCCAATTAGGTTCAAATTTACCCTTTTGATCTCTATGTTGTTGATTTTTAGGATTTTCACGTAGGACAAGATCTCCCACTTGGGATTCTCTAGGGAAAACCTTTTTGTTGAAGGCTTTGGACATACACTTTTGATAAACCCTCATATGGTCGAATGATGCTTGACATTTTTCATCTAGAAGTCCTAACTCTTGAATTCTCATGGCGCGGTAGTCTTCATCTGTAACTAAACCATGGAGAGAGACTCAAATTGAAGGAATCTCAACCTCCAACGGTAACACTGCTTCAACACCATATGCAAGGGAAAAAGGAGTAGCCCCAGTAGGAGTACAAATACTCATTCTATAGGCCCACAAAGCTGTATTTATCTGTAAATGCCAATATCAACCATTCTTACACACTGTTCTATGCAAAATTTTAAGAATGGTCTTGTTTGATGCCTCTGCTGTGCATTTCCTCACGCAAGATTAGACTTCAGTGCTCTGATTTGACTGGTCTGCTATTTTTTGTACCTTTTTCACTGCCTGTGCATTTTGTCGCATGGCTGTGCATTTCTTCGCGCAAGCTTTCTTTTTCCTCGCACGACACTGCCATTTTCTCGCACGGCTCTGTCATTTTCTCGTGCAATATTCCATACTAGAGATCTATTTTTAATTGCTATATTGATATATCTCTGATTTTTTGTGGTAACCACTAATGTTTACTATTTCTAGTGGTTTGTTATTTGTTGTTGTTGTTGTTGTTGTTGTTGTTGTTGTTGTTGTTGTTGATGTTGATTTGGACTTGCTTAGATAAACAACAAAATTATTCGCATTGCATTGGATTGGAGGTATTTTGTTGATCTCTATAACATTTGGATTTTGGGAATTAAAATGAACATCTCATGTGTCTAGCTTGAGTGTTTCCTTACTTTCATAGATCATATTTCCAATTGGTGCTCTAAACTGGACCTAGATTTGCTTTCTTGCATATATGTTTCACATAGTAATTAGGCCCTGTCAACACTATTTGTGGCGATCTTGAGAGAGTGGGCTTCATTCACTTGTTTTACATGCGAAGCTCTTCTTGACGATAGATCTCCTTGTAGGTAGGGAAGGATTTTGTTTTCATCTCATTGGTCAACTTGGTTTCAACTTCAACTTTTGGCAATACTTTCTCTCT
Source organism: Thuja plicata (assembly GCA_018584345.1). Classification (NCBI taxonomy): domain Eukaryota; kingdom Viridiplantae; phylum Streptophyta; class Pinopsida; order Cupressales; family Cupressaceae; genus Thuja; species Thuja plicata. The sequence goes on from MU225693.1 coordinate 2,444,318, forward strand.
TTGGGGGATTGGTGTCATTTGTTGTTGTGTGAGCCTTGAATGAGGTGATTTCAAATTAATGGGTCAATGAATCATGTTTGCTATATTTTGGTGAGGTGAAGAGGCTAGAGGATTATGCTCTTTTCCCTTTTGCGAGAATCAAAAACTTGTAACCCTTGAATCCGAACTAAGTCCCCATGTGGTCCATATTGTGAGTCTTCCTTGTTAGAGAGGGTTAACCGTAGTGGACATTCCCTTTATTGGGTCAACCACGTGGATGAAACCTCAAGCGGTAATAGCCATTTTTTCCATGGTAGTGACAGGCGCTATATAAATGTCCTTGTGGAAGAAATCTCCATGGGTGTAGTTTCTTGTGGATTGTCAAATCTCCTCAGCAGCTCCTGATTGATTAAATTCTTGGACTGTGTCAAAACCTTGGTGCGCCAGGGTTGGATTTCACCCACTTGAAATTGCAAAAGTTACAGAGTCAAACCATTACTAAGAACCATAGTGCAACCAACTTTTTCTTTCATAAGACTATGTGTGTGATTGGAAAACATTTGAGAACATACACAAGTAGCATTCTTATGGAGTAGAATTACTATGACACTATCTATGTTCATGTGCAAGGTTGCTTTGTCCCTTGCTCATTGTTTGAAGACATTGATTGCTTGAACTCCCTGATTGTTGTCTTACGTGCTTGATTCATGATAAAATCTGTTAATGTACCTACTTGGTTATTTAAATCACACAAAATCTGAGTTCTGTGTCCTTTACTCGTGCGATCAAACTGTTTCTTCATGCCATTCATTGTACTTTCTCATGCGGCTATGTGAGCATTCTCACGTGAATCTTGTTGCCAGTATTGCCTTGTTTTACCAGTCTGTTCCATTTTATCGCATCATTCTGGGCATTCTATGATGCAGCGTGGCATTTCCTCATGAAACACAACATTTTTTCATGCAAGATAGCACTTTCTCGCGTGAAAATGCTTGTCAGTGAACCATTGCTGTCATATTTTTGAGCCCATTTTAGCTTGTTGTCCCGTCATTTTCAATTTTCTAGGTTGATCCGGATCTGATTGGATTACTTACCCTGATGTTAGACGCTTGTTTTGCTTAGGATTCTTGTGTTTGACCTCTTGGATTAGTGACCTTTGATTTCACAAGTGACCTTTCTTGGCGCTTGGTGAGCTAGAAACTGTCCTTGTTGAAAAGATAAACCTTTAGTTTCTTTGATAACACACCTGAAGAGTTTTGGTAGTCTCTTGTCCATCCACTTTCATACAATTTCAATCTCAATTTATACAATTTGAGTAAGTCCATCCTGCTGATCCATATGTGCTACGGTATACACCCAAAATTATTGGGCACCTCTGTGGCAGTGTTGGCTTATTCCTATTTGCAAATTTCTATCTTATCACCTCTTTTTGGACAAGTTAATGCCTTTTCTATCCTAGTTTGGTACCAACATTTCTTAGGGTAATCCTATCAACTAGTACCATTTCTTTCATGCCAGTTACAACAAGATATCAAGTAAATCAAGGAAAATGACCTAAAGTGGTTTTTAACCAATTACCCCTAGTTCAAACTCACCAAAGACATAAGGAAAAAGGACCCATATTTAATCAATCGCCTAGGAATACCTCAGAAATTTGGTTTGATTCCAAGAGTCACCTTAGTGAGTTGGGTATCCCCTTAGCATCTTCTCACTCTTCTATGGATATCAGTTATACAATGACTCAAAGAGATAAGGAAGCCATGGATAAACGTTATGAGGATTTGTATCCAAAGAGTGGATATGCTCTTTCCTTCAGTGGTTCCTCTCACAATAGTAGACCGACCTCACCCCTTATTTCAACAAGATATTTGGATGCACATCAAAGGGCTGAGAGAGAGAAAGGTAAGAGGCATATTTATGATGATGAGTTATCCCAACATGAGAAACAAGGAGATGAACTTCATGATACTCACATCAATGCAACTTATACCATGAACAACTTGTTTCAACATTCAAGACCAAGCTCACCTCTTAAAACATCTAACAACTACATGAGTGACAGACTCAAGAGGATTGAGCATGAAAAGAAAGTTTTCAAAGATGAACAAATTCATAAGCAACAACAAATTAAATGTCTAGAGTTGGAGAGACAAGCTTTAATGGAAATGGAAAGGAAAACCCTTCAAGAGGAGAAAGCTAGACTCTTGGCTCAACAACTTCATGGTCTGTTTAACCATATGCATATTAGTGGTGGAAATGGTTCTCCTCCATCTACTCCTCCTAGGACTCCAAGAAGTAGGAGACATTCAAGATAAGCATCATGATCTCCCAGTCCTAGAGGAAGAAGAGTTTCTAGACATGATTATCATAGGAGAAAAACCCCTCCTAGGAGCTCAAAGCCATCTTTGCAATGTGCTCATTATGGTTCACAATATGGAGGTAGTAACATGAGTTTTGATCACACCTCCCAAGATTTCATGCACATGCAAAAAGAACCATTCTTTGAACAGTATGTGGAGAAGTATGTGAAGCAAAACCAAGATAAGATCCTAAAGAGTCTAATTGATAATGGGGCTAAGGTCCCTTACAACTTTGATGTGGATAGAAAGATTAAGATACAAGATCCATCTCAAGAGAACAAGGTGGATGAAATACAAAAACAAATAGCCAAGATATCTACACCTAAGAATTCTTTCTCATTGGACTCAATTTGTCCTAATCCTTTTGATAAGAGTGTTGACATGAAATAATTTCCTAGAAAGGTTGAAATTCCTCAATGTGACAAATATGATGGAAGTGGAGATCCACATGATCATGTGCGACAGTTTTATACCACTAGTTTTGAGTCTCGTCAAGATGATTCATACCTTATGAGGTTATTCCCACAAAGTCTAAGGGGGCAAGCAATGGAATGGTTTACTAAGATAACCCCTCCTGTTAAGACTTTCAAAGAGCTTGTTCAAAGATTTGTTCAACACTTTGCATACAATATTTCAAGATCTATCACTTTGTTGGACTTATGTAACTTAAAGAAGAATCAAGGAGAGTCCTTTGTTACTTTCTTGCAAAGGTGGAGATGAAAGTGCTCTTGTTATTCTGGAACTATTCTTGATAATGAAAGGATTGATATTCTTGTTATCAATTTGGTCTCTGAATTGCAGTATGAAGTTAAGAAAGTGGTTTTTGATTCATTTGACACCATGGTTGAGACTGCATGCCAAATTGAGGATGTTTTGAGAGAACAAGGAATTTTGACTAAACATGGAAATAACAACAATGGTCATAACAATAACAATTCTAACAAGGATAAAGGGAAGAATCAATATTGGAATAAGAACAAACAAGTGGTTAATGATGGAGTTGTGGATTCCTCCCAACATAAAGATCAACCTGTGTTACACTTATCTAGTATTGTTCAAGCTACAAAGCTCAATACATCCACTCAACAAGAAAGCAAGCCAAGTTACCAAGGTAAGCCTACAAACGAAAAATGTCAATTTGCAAAACTTGGTGAAACATATGGAGAGATTTTCAATAAACTCGTTGCTAGCAATTTGATACATCCTCAGAATGCAGCAAATTTTTATATACCTACAGTTAAACCACCTTGGTGGAAGGAGAAAGCCTATTGCATATTTCATAATGGTATTGGACATGACATTGAACATTGCTACAAACTCAGGAAAATCATTCAAAATCTCATTGACAGTAACCAAATTACTATAGATGGATTGAACACCAATGCTGATCACAAAGCATTCAAGGAAACTTTGCCCAAATATGAAAAGGGGGAAACCTCTAAAGTTAAGAATGGAAAATCTGAGATCAACTATACTTATATAGATGCAGAGAATACCATCAACATGCTTGAATTTGTGGAATAAAATGTTAACATGATGAGTAGAAGAGATCCTTATGGTTATGATCTAGATGAAGACTCTCCTCTTGTTTTTGATAGAGAACCTGTTGTGGTGCTAAGGGGTCCCAACTCTAGAAGGTCATCTCAAGCCCTTAATGCTGTTACCCGAAGTCAAGGTCATGTTGTCATTAAATGACCAAATTCAAGTCAATCTTGTATGCACCCTAAAATGGTCGCCTAGACTTTGGGCCCCATTTCTCAATTTATCAAATCCCTGAATCAATATTTTCAAATATCAACAATATCAATTATATCAATTTCCTTGATCAAATCATAATCAATTCAATATTTCCTAAGGTTTGAGCCTTATTTAATTTAAAAGAGAAAAAAATTAAAATAAAAATATTATTTAATTAAGAGAATATGCTCTCTTTTAATTAATTAAAAATCTCTTTTAATTAAATACTAAAATCACTTTATCTTAAGCCTTTATTTAAATAAAAGGAATTTCCTCCTCTTTTATTTAAATAAAAAATCCTCAGTTTCTTCTTATCCTATGTTGCACAAATAAAACATTATTCTTATTTTATAAAAAGGAAAAAAAGCACTTTTTGTCTTATGTGGGACACAAAAGTCAACTCCTATTTTCCTATTGGAAGATATTTGTGCACAAGGATCAAGATTCCATTTTTCTCCACCCTTGATTAAGATTTTTGCCTCTTAATTTCAATGGTCCATTTTCATCTCACTTCTTATAAAAGGAGAGCTCTCTCCTTCATTTTCATATATTAGGTTTTCATGCTAAAGTTATGCTGCAAGTTTTCTAGGTTATTTGGAGCTCTTTGAAGACATTCTACATTCAAGCTTTGAAGATTTTTGTTGCATTTCACATAGCTTTCATATTTGCTTTCATAGTTGCATTGTAATAGCATTCATAGCTTCATTTCATAGCTTAGTTTCCTTTCATGCAATAGAATAATCTCACATAGTCTAAATAGGAAG
>MU225693.1:2452338-2467309 GCA_018584345.1 Thuja plicata
AAATTTTATTCAATTAAAAGGGAGATTAAATCTTTTAATTAAATAAGATAAATTTTATTTAATTAAAAGGGAGATTAAATCTTTTAATTAAATAAGAATGATCAAACCTTAGGAAATATTGAAATAATTGAATAATTGAACTAATTACAATTTGATCAAGGAAATTGATTTGAATTGAAAATATTACAAAGCATTGATTCAGGAAATTTGATAAATTGATAAAATGATAAATGGGGCCTAAAGTCTAGGTGAGCATTTTAGGGTGCATATAGTTGTTTCCCTTGCTCGTTCAATTGCGATGTCAGGCTCATCCATAGCTGAGTCCTCTATATCCTCATTTGTCTGAACAAATTTCCTCCTTTTGGTAGGTTTCCCAACTGGTTGTTTTCCCTTTGATGTGTCAGGTTTCCTTTTATACACCTTTCCTTTTATCATGGGAGAAGGAGTTGCATCCTTTTCTGTCTAACTCCTCGTTCTTGATTTCTTAGGTGGAGGAGGAGGTGGTGAATCAGACTGTTCTTCCTCTAATTCATTTTCCTCTGCTGTATCACCGATGGGTAGTTGGTCCTCTGTGATTTCCCCCTTACCCTCTTGTTCCTCTTCACCTTTAGAAGATACATTCAATTTATTTTTCAGTTTCTTCACCATTCTGCTTGACTATTTTACAGCTTTCTTGATAAACAAGATTTGTTTTAATCTTTTGTTTGGCCTCTTCATAGGTGCCAAATCTTTATTTCTTGTTGTCCACTGGTTCATTTAGTAGTGCCTCAATGCACTCATTACCTTTTCCTGTTTTGATTTCATATTCTAACTGTGAAAGCCATGACTTCCTAGGTACTACTGCTTGGATATACATGAAATCAGTATCTACCATGAAACATATATTTTCTTTGTGTTCCTCTATCATATTTTCAAGAATACTTGTTCTAGTTTGCAATATTTCCTTAATGGTTTTGAAATACTCATGCATTACATTATCAAAATTTGTTCCTAGTGATTCTATGAATTCACCTATCTGAATGGTTATAGGTCTTCTTGTGTCCCATACAAATTTTCCTATTGAAGGAAAGTATTCTTCAAAGTAAAAGAAGATTCACATTATGAGGGAACCAAACTTACAAGTGTTTGTTCTTGAAGATCTTATAGTGCACATGTTCTCCTCCAGTTGATGTAACAGGATCTCTGCAAGATCCATCTTCTTTCCTTGTTTGATGATTTTGTATGTTGTTCTCATAGCAGTGCTTGATATGCTATTCATTTTGCTTGCCTGGAAGATTTTATATCCAATAACACATGCTCCAAACTTCAGTTCTACATCGGTAATGGTGTTGACCTAGAGTGCTCTTTTGTCTGATTTAGCACTAGTCAGTTTTTCAACTTCCGCAAGGGATGTGTGCTTGTGAGCTTGTGGTTTATCAGTTGTAGGATAACCAGTAACTATGTGAATGACATCCCTTGTTATTATTTTTGGCTTATTAAGCCATAGAGTCTTGTTGTGCATTCTACAGAGAATAATCTTTATCCATTCTATTTTTAAAAACTTTGGGAAAATGTAGTGCATTCGTGAGTCCTTTCACTTTGAGATGCTTGTGCTCATCTTTGAGTTTTCTAGCTTCATCACATAGTGCCCTGTAGGCATTATCTAGGTCTAGATCTCCTATTTCCAAGATCTTGCAGTGTATATAGGACCTTACGTCCTCTACCAGCAAAACCCTAGGTGGGATTTTGGAGAATGCTCCAGAATCGTCAGGTTGTAATGCTATTTCTGGGTGAAACTTGTATTTGGGTTCAGCACAAGAGCCTCTTCTAACAATTTTGAACATTTTATTCTTATCTTTCTTAATCTTTTCAACTCTAGAAGTCGATGCCATCGTGTTGTAGAATTTTAGGTTTTTTTGTAAATCAAACAGTGCAGTCAGTGAATATGGTTACCTACTGAATCTCTATGATTGTTTGTGACTATGAATGCTTTGTGTCAAATTGATTCCTACTGGGTCACTCTTCAAATTTCTTTGAAATCGCTCTGCTCTGCTCAAAAATTGTGGGAGCAAAAATGAGTTCACCCGTCGTGCTTTTATAACTTTTGTGCCCTAAGTTGTCATTAATTCTCACCAACTCATTGGTATTCAAAGACTGAGTTCATCGGTAGAGGAATCCATAACATCTTTGGTGTCTATACAAATTGTTGGGGTTGCTAGCAGCTTTGGTGACTTCACCAATGATGGTCGGTAAAGTGGCGAAGACAGCTTTCGTTTCCTCAAGGTTCACCGATGTCTGTCGGTTTATACTTAGCAACTTGGCATTTGTGTAATGACCGATACATTATGGTAAGTAGTGCTAACTTTTCTGTGTGTGTTCACTGATGCAAATTTGTACACAATAACTGATGGTATTGTTTTTCAATAGTTTAGCAAATAACAATCTATTGCATCTTTATTCATGTTAATATTACAATATGAACTATGTGTAATGGAACTAATGCATAATATAACTTGTCATAATGTGGTTCCATACTTACTTGTGAAATTTAGTTGGAAATAGTGATGTCACTAGATCCATTGGATGGGGTGTCACCATTTTCAGTGCTTGATCTAGCACCTTCAGTGTTTGTGGCTTTTACCCACATCTTGTTTCTCATTATCTTGATGTCATCAATGGTATTTCCATTGGGATGAGTACTTGTATCTGTCAGTCAATTTTTTCAATCTTTTATCACATGTCCAACCTTATGACAATGCAAACATTCCATACATGGATTGGTGCAACCTCTTGACCTTCTGCATTACCTACTCTTGTTGGTTTGTAGCTATTATTAGTTTCCTTTGGTGTCCAGGCCTTGTTGTTCTTTTTCCAGCACTCCTCATGTGTATGCCCATTTATCTTGCAGGTGGGACAATACTTGTCCATGTAGGTTTTCCTTTTTGGATTTGTCACTTTGGATCTGCATTCATGTGCCTTGTGTCCTTTCTTTTGACATTTATAACAATTACCAATGAAAGTAGATTGTGCTTGAGGAATACCTTTCATTTTGCTTCTGCAAATTTTTAAGGTGTGGTCAGGTTTTCCACAGTGATTGCATGACAGCTTCTTGTCTCTTGGGGTTGTGAAATCATTCCTTTGATCTAGTTGATTAGAAGATTCACCATTCTCGTTGTACCCTAATCTTGTGTAGTTGTTGACTCTTCTCTTTCCATCAAGAAAATCATCCATCCTTTTGTTTCTATCTTCAGCTTTCTTGATTAATTTGTTGTGTTGATTCTGGACTTTTATTTCATTCTTCAATTTTTCATTCCCTTCTCTTAGCTCACCAATGATCTATATTCTTTCAATGAGTTCTGTATTTAATATGTTTTCCTCTTGAATCATAAGAATAATCTGATTGGTAATCTCATGGTGATGCTCAGTAAGTCTTTGAATTTCATATTCTTTCTCTTGCAGCTTCTCTATTATTTTCCTCCTATCATCAATGCCTAGTGTTCTTTCATTTTTAGCTTTTCTTTCATCATTCATGACATCAATCATTTTCACCATTTGAGTCTCTTGACCGATTTGTAGCATTCTCAATTGCTCGGTCAGATGTTGATTGGCCTCATGTAGACTTGTGATCTTTTCATTTCATTGGTCTGATGCTTTACATGATGTTGATTCTGTTGTATCAAAGTAATCTTGTATTTCTGATTCTTTGTAGTCCTTCTCATTCAGCCTAGTTGTCATAATATTTCTTTCATCAAGAAGTTTTCTTAAGTTCATTCTCATCTCTTTATACTGCTCATAATTTATCTGCATCTGTAACTGCTCATTCTCAATAGTCATGTCCAACCTGTACTTTTCCATTGCTCTGATCTTTTCTCTTAAGTCTTTAAGCTTTTCAAGAAAGAGACTTAACTCTGATACCAATTGTTGGAATTATATTGTGAATGATGTACTGAGAGGGGAGGGGTGAATTAGTACCTCTAAAATTTTTCTTGGTTAGCCCATTAACCCGTAGTCATCAGTTTGTAATTTCTCTTATCTAACTGTTCATCTTTCTTTATGCATATGCAATCATAATATAGGTTCTTTAATATGTAACCATACAAGAAACATTCATGAAACTAGATAACACATGACACAAGATATGATATCGTAGAAAACTCTTGTTAGGAAGTAAAAACTGTGGTGGGGATTGTTACCCACAAGACTTCACTATCTGCAGATAAGAAGGGGTGGGTAAAGGCTTACAATTGGTCACTTCTGATGACCTACCCTGTTAGGAGTATTACAGTGGAGACCTATTAGGATCTACTTCATTTGAAGCTTTAGCAACACTGTTAAGTGTGCACTCTGTTAAGAGATTTGTAAAGAACTGTTAAGTCCACCTTATACAAAAGGATTTTAGATGTGATGCACTTGTTAGAATGCAACTACATAAGTCTTTGATCTGATGATGTATGCAATATCTAATTGCTGATAGAAGATCCAATAAAGCTTCCTATGTATGAGTAATCATCTTTTCATGATTGAATAATACCTTTCTCTGCACGTTGGTAGCCTTTGTGTGTTCTTGATAACTGGTGTGGTCTTTTTTTGAACTTTGCATGAATTCTACCTTCTTCTCCCTAGATGCTCTTCGTGGCTATCAACAACAATGAATTCATAATTCACAATTGATTGAACATCTATTTATACTAGATTTTAGCTCTATTCTTGATTTACGCTTCGCAAGTTAACTTTAGATCCAAGGTTTACAACTTGACCTTGATCTTTAGTTAGATATGTTTTAGATCCGTTAGGATTCTTTAAAACATTTACATTATGCTTTCTTAACCCTCAAGTAATGATTTAAAATAAATTAAAACTCTATAAATAGAATTACAATGCTTTATCTGACATGTAAAACTCAGATCCACTATTTGTTAGTTCTCTAACTGACTGTTGGTTCTGATGGTTGGGCTTCTCTGTTAGTCTGTCAATTTTCTTTTCCATCAGTGTTCCTTTCTTGAACTGTTTTTCAGTTATACCTTTTATGCTCCGTCATTTTTGTTCTCAAAACTATATCGTCAGTGATGATCTTCATGTTATGTTATTGACCCGTTAGTGATGTCCTGTTTACTTCGTCAGTGCAACACTTGTCAGTGTTCATTGGTCAATTCCATACTTAGCATTTTTGCATGACTTTTTGTTCTGTCAAGTATGCTTTCTATCTACCGATTATGCTTGTATTCCGTCGGTTATGCTTGTACTGATGATCTCTGTCAATGTTTTTCACTAAGTGTACTAATGGAAAAACTTAATGTCATCAGATGTCATATCCAACATCACCCTGTGCGCCACCGTCGACAACACCCTGTGCATCACCATTAGCATCATCATGGGCATCACCATGACCACCAGGATCACTCTAGGGACCCTTGCATATATCCCCACAACTTGTGCAAACATGTGTTATTCTAGGGGAAACCCTCGCCTGGGTCATCTTCTCTAACAAATTGCACAAAAGTGCACTCAATGAACCAAGAGCTGAGTGCACTGATTGATGGTGGACTAGTGCAGACACTACTACAAAAGGAAGAGGAAAAAAGGGGCTCATTAATCACATGATTTCTAGTCCTATCACTCAATTTGGCCCCTGGCCTTCTCCGTGGCATACCCCGACCAACCCCCTGAAAATATCTCATATCAAAGTAATTGGGTTTCCTACCCAATTCAAATTCAGCCCATAATTTTTTCAAAAAATATAGGGGGACCTCATCATTGGCATGTGATGGATGGTCAAATACCATCCACCACCGCTCCCAAAAATGTGCAGCTATCTGTGGGTGCTGACACCATCTAATAGAATTATGTAGCTTCTTGCCAACTATCTTCTCACCCGTTTTAGGGTTCAAAAAAAAGGTTTCAAATAATTTTTGGTAATTTTCAAATCATTGACCTATTTATAAGAGATGCCATCAACAAAATATGCATGCATGGACTCCCTCCATCACTGAAAATTATCCAACTCCTCGAGTCTAATGACTGCACTCAATCTAAAATGCCTTGCATGCTATCTACAAGGCATAGTAGCTGGGGAGGTGGATATATGGGGCTCACATTTAATGTTATGAATGTCCTATGTGATGACATTTATATTTCTCCTAATTTTCTCCCTCAACTTTGTGGGAGTAGGTGGAGGTGGAGGCAGAGGCGGAGGCGGAGGTGGAGGTGGAGGGGCTGGTGGAGGGGGTGGAGGTGGCGTTTCCTATTGAGATAAAATCTCCTCGATATCAAAATCATATATATATAATATGCAAATGTTTACAAACATAAAAATTTACAATTAATATATAATTTACATTTTACCTTAAAAAGATCTAATTTAGACGTGTAATTAAATGCAACATTTAATTTAGAAAAATAAATTTAAAAACAAGAGAGAGAGAGAGAGAGAGAGAGAGAGAGAGAGAGAGAGATTATTGTTTGAGTTGTGTAAATAGGTTTATGTTTTAGTTTTCTACCTAGGGTTTCTTGTTCCAGTTGCACATTTAGGTTTACATTTTAGTTTTCTACCTAGGGTTTCTCATTTCAATTGTGTTTAGGTTTACATTTTAGTTTTCTACCTAGGGTTTCTTGTTTCAATTGTGTTTAGGTTTACATTTTAGTTTTCTACCTAGGGTTTCTTGTTTCAGTTGTGTTTAGATTTATATTTTAGTTTTCTACCTAGGGTGTTAAGTTTTGAAAGTTTTCTACAATAATCTACAAAGTAAAATAAAACTAAATATTTATCAATTTATTTTAATCCCATTAAATAAATGAACTTAAAACATTAAACAAGTTAAAAAGAACAATGAAAACATTTTTTAATGAAAAACATAATAACAAAAAAGTAAAAACAATGATACATACCTAGAATCTGAGAAACAGGAGCAAGGGGATCAAGGATAGCTCTCAAAAAAGGGCACTTAGTTCTTTAGAACACTATCACATTTTCAAAGTCATGAAAATGACTTGCAAAATGGTTAAAACAAAAAAAAATACTTTTACAAAATGGGCACCCATTTGGTAAAAAATGGTTGCTCATTTAGGCTCGGGCGCATGAACCTAAACTGGCACCCATTTTTTAAATGGGTGCCTGTTTTACATTTTTGGCTCGAGCGCCTGAGCCATAACGGGAACCCGTTTCATTTGCCAAAAAAATTTTGGTCGCGGACTTTCACTGAATTGGCACCCAACTTCGTGCACACACACACACAGATATATGTATATATATACACACACACACATAATATATATACATACATACTTACATACATACATTCATACATTCATACATACATACACATATATATAAACATAGACACACACACACACACACACACACACGCACACATATATATATATATAGAGAGAGAGAGAGCTACGAGTTTGTAAATAACCATAAGGAATAATCAACAAAGTCTCAGATTTGTCCCATAAAGCTACATAATCAAAATCGACCATCTGAGATGTGACAGAAAAAAAGGAACAAAGATCATAAAGAAAACATATTACCTCAAAAAATAGTACACATGAAATGATAGGAGGTCATTCATACAATATTGAACAAGATTACCTTCTAGTGTGACATTTCATATGATAAAAAAAATTAATATCTCAAAAATATAAACACTTATTTATTGAGACCGTGTAAGATAATCACACCATGTTACATGTAGAATAACAAAAAGCATGGAATAAGAAATGAAATTACAGTAACATGTTATACCATGTTATTTTCAAAAATTGCCCGCATCCATACATGAGTCAATGGTGATAAAAACATGCTCTAATATTCGAGACATTAGATCAAAAGATAATTTTTTGAATATAAAAAAAATCTCATAATAGAATGAAAGAAACAATAAAAAATTTTACCAATAGAAAAGACATTTGAGGCCAAGGGGACAAGAAAGCAAGAATTTTGAGTTGTTCAAGACACAAAGTTAATTCCATGTTGATATCATACAACAGGAAGACCACACCGAAATGGAGGAAATAAGAGACCATATAAGCATGCTAAATATATCTAACTAAGAAATCTTAAACATATATGTCCATCCAGCTCATACACTCCCACCAAGTGACACCATATGAGGATATTGAACATATCTAGTTGAGCAAGCTTAAGTAAATACATCCACTATGCTCATACACTCCCTACTTACATCCATAAAAATTTAATATGCCAATTGAGATATCAATGCATAATTTTCAATAAAAGAAGATCATTTAATGAAAGTTCCAAATAAGAAGCATTGTCATTAATGGATTTATTTGCAATAAAATATGCTATAGTAGTAGCTTCCATATAAAAATGAGAAATTCAATATAAGATTTAAAATGTTGTATTTGTAGAATAATTTTGTCTAATATAGGTGTTGCAATTTCCAAGAGAAGTATTTTGTCTTTTTTATATCTTGAATGGTAGCCATCGAGTCTCCTTCAATTAGAAAATCCTTGATTCCTAACAAAATGGCCACATCTAGGCTAAAAGATAAAGTATGGAATTATGCATTTTTTATTTGTTGCTTCCTCAATACTTTTACATGAAGCCCTTACAATATTCTCATCATGTTTTGTAATGACAATTCATATCCCTGATTTTCTATGGATACCCCTGGAAGCTATATCAAAGTTAAGTTATAATTTCAACACAGGGGGTGGAGACTGTTAGGCTTCCTTTCACATGATCATATTATTAGCCACTTTATTTATTGTCTCAATATTAGTTAGAATTTTTAATGCCTCCCAATGCCAAGTGATCCAATTGTCCCAATGAGAAAAGGAAGGAAAATGTTCCATGTTTTTATAAACATATGATAGTACATTTTCAAAGATGGATTTTTCTATGCAATAAAGGACATTGGAAAAGATGGAGGTTTTCTTTTGAAAATTCTCTTACTTCTCTCAAGATAGATGTTCTAAACTAGGATTGAAGGAGAAAGATTCCATATGCAACGATAAAAAGAAGATACAAATAATAAGGGCCACAAAAAGAACTAAGATTTTAGATCTGGACATAGCGCATGAGACCATCCAAGTTTACCATAAAACCAACACCAACAATCTGATGAAAATGGGTAAAGTAAGAATAAATTATCAAGTGACTCCTTGAAATAACCATAGAAAATACAAGGAAAAATAGTGGTGATTCCCAACCTATCTATGTGCATGGAAATCAAGACCCTATCTTGAATAGTCAACCAAGCAAAGGCACAAACCTTTGGAAGTCAAACACAATTCAAGAATAATCTAGTTGGCCAATATTTGTTAGATTGGGAAGAAATAGAAAATACCTATCCTTAACTAAGTAGTTACCAAATTTGGACATGGTCAAAATATGTTCATCATCTGTGTCTAGATAAACAAAGGCACTATTCTCAAGTTCAAGGATATAATCCGCTTTGAGATCGTTATCAATTTCAAAGGAATCGATAGATTTCCATCTAGCAACTAGGAAAGGGCCACTCAAGTCTACATTAATAATAATCAAATACATAAACTCCTCACTGAGTTTTCAGTAAATCCATCAAAGGGGATAAATCCTAGATCTTTATAAGCACAGTGAACCCATTCCAAACTTCTTCCCAAAATTTGGTTTTTCTGCGATTATGTATTACCCATTTGAGGTGAGGAAGAAGCAATGGTCAACATTTTATCATAAAATTCCATATAGCAGAACCCTTGGAAGTGAGGAGGCTGTAAAAATGCATTCCCTCTCATTATTACATAAATATTTTGTTGACATTAAAGAAGCCCATTTGGAGGCTAGTTCTTTATAAAGTTTCCATAATAGTTTCCCCCCTAGAGCTCTATAATTTTTTGTCTAAATCTCTAATGCTTGCGCCTATGTAGTCCTTAGGATGACATATTTTCTCCTAAGCTAGTTAAGGAGGATTTTTTTTTTCTCTCCCACATTATCATTCCACAAGAAGGATTAAATATAGATTTCATTTTGTTTATGTAAATATTTGGTGCCTTAACCACAAACATTAGATAAAGAAGAATATAATTAAGCACAGACTTGATAAGAGTAAGTTTTCCAAATAGAGTTATCCATTTATGATTCCAAGCCAATATTTTGGGAGAAATTGAAGAAATTGCCTTTTCCCAAAAATTATGTTTATTAGATCCTGTAAAGAAGGAATGCCGAGGTACTTGCATGGGAAAGTGCCCACCTCAAAACCCCAAAAATTACCGAGTCTATTTTGAACAAGGGGGGAAACATTGAGAAAAATTACCTTCAATTTAGTAATATTAACTTTTTGAATAGAAAAAGAGGAATAATTTGTTACTATTTTCTTGGTAATTTTAGCTTTTGACATTGTAGTGGATCCAAAAAGCAGGGTATCATCCACAAACAAACAATGAGTATAAGGATCTAGAACCCCATGAATTCTTATTCACTTCCATTGACCACCATTCTTAGCAACCTGGATTGACCTACTCAAGGATTCTGCCATTATTATGAATAAAAGGGGACAAAGGGTCACCTTTTCAAACACCCATAAAAGAGGAGAAAAGCCAAATGGAACCGCATTTAGGAGTACTGAGAACCTGGCGGAAGTCTCCCTACCCAGAAGAAAACCACCTTGATCCTTGGATGCAATTTTTGGTATGATTTTCACTAATCTGATCAAAATAACTTTAGTAAATATCTTATACAATGTATTGCATAAAGAAATTGGACCAAAATAAAAAAAATCCTTACAATTCTGGGTCTTTGGCATAATTTCTATAAGAATAGCATTAATATATTTTAGGATAGTTCAATTTCTTCTTGATTCTTCAAGATCTAGTGAGGCATCATTCCCCACAAAATCCCAACATTTATTAAAAAAGAGGGTAGTAAACCCATCTAGACCCGAAGCCTTATCCGTGGCCATAAAATAAACAACTTTTTTCAATTCCTACAACAAGAAAGGGGCCATTAATATTTCGTTATCATTTTCAATTGTGAGAGAGGGTATTGAGTTGAGAAAATCATCATTTATTGTTACTGGTTCACCAATTCGAAGAGTCTTGAAAACTTTAGTAACTTCAGATACGATTTCACTTTGATCAATTACTATGAATCCTTGACAATCAAGAATGCACAATATTCTATTCCGTTGTCTTTTTAATTTAGTAGATGATTAAATTTTTTTTCATTTCTATCACCATCTGAAAACCATAGGTATCTCAATTTTCATCTCCAATAAGATTCTTCCCGAGAGAGAACTTCCTGTAGCTAAAAATTGAGAGGTTTTCGAATGTCAAATATCTGATCATCCATACCTCTAGTCATCACAATTTCATTTAGGTCTTCTATTTGTTCTTGAATTTTTTTTTCTCAGAGAATATATTGTTAAAGTCTGTAGCATTCCATTCTCTAATCTTAGTTTTAAGGAAGGCCAGCTTCTTAACAATCTGAAAAATCCTTGACCCTGCAATAAATAGAGTAGTCAACCACCAGTGCCTGAAAAGGAAGAAAAGAATGATCATAAGGAATTTGAGGTTGGATCGTCTCAAAATGCAGTGGAAAAGAATTAATGTAATTTTTCTTATTACGTCATGCATTTCCTCCCTTGATAAAGAATCCAAACCCTTATTTCCCATTAAATTCAAATTAGAACTCCTGTTTTTGCCTTTATTTTCTTGAGAAGGTAGATTCTTAATATTTTTGGAATATAGGAGCATCTAAGGGTTTTAGTCTTGGTAAACAAATAAGAGTCCTTTACAATGTCTTGCCTCCAAATTGCATTAATAGACTTGAGATTACATATACATGGAGTAACAGATTCAGGTGTGAGTAAAACACATATCTTTACCATGCAAACACCATATTGAAAAGAAGAATGAGATATCAAAAACTTTCCAAAAGAATCTTTGATTAATTGAGTAATAACTGGATGATAAAACTAAAAAGGATGATTCGATAATTTAAACCAAGTAGGGATTTGTTTGGAAATGTTCTTTGAAGGTGTAAAAAATGGCTTCCAATTATCAATAAAAAATCAATTTCAACCATACCAACAAAAAGATTGTTCCAATAATTTACCCTTTGAAGTAACATAATAAAAAATAACGACGAATTTTTTTTTAAAATAACCTGGAGGAAGAGAGCAACGTACCATGTATATGTATTGTGAATAAGATTGTGCAGTTTTGAGAGAGAAATTTCCTCTCCCCCATACCTGAATAAAAGTGGCTGAAGCCACTGAACTAAATTTTTTTATTAATATAAAAAAGAGTTTAAAGTACAAAAGATAGCTTCTAGGAAGCAAGCAAGAAAGGCATAAGCTAAAACAATGAGCTATCCTAATGTATGACTCCCAACCAGATAATTAGAAAACCCAAATGAAAATCTTAAGCCACCCAAATCATCACCCAAACTAGAAAGTTACAGTTTACATAAATTGGGAACAAGATTGTGATAAAAAGAGTATTTAACTGTGAAACATAAAGCTGGACAAATGGCTAGTAATGTCAAGATGAACAATAATATGCAGCATCTGGTGCATCAATAGAGGATGAAGCATCATGAAGTGAAAAAGGTTCATCCAACAAAACCAAACTGAGTGTGTCATTCGAGAAAGTAGAATGTTGATGATCAACAACATTGGGAAGAGGAGGAACATGAGAAGAGTCAACAACCTGCAGTGGTGGCATTAGTAGAATGTGAGGACCAACACAATGCTCATTGTGGATTAGGATAGTATGGATTGATAAAAAACTATCTGCAATAGAATTTCCGTTAGGAATTGTTGAAACATTATTTTTCTTTTTCTGAATTCATTTTTTTATTTTTTTGGTAATTGAACCCAAACTTGCCTAAAATATGTATTCAATAGAGACTTTCAATCAAAAAAGTTGAGACACATATCTAACTTAGCTATAAGGAATCTAGTTACAACACATGTTTGACCAAAACCAATTTTTAGTTAAAAATAAGTAAACGCAGTTACTCCTTAAAGAGAGATTTTTGCTAACCCATAGATGATTTTATTGTTGGCTTCAATAATAACTAGGAGAGTATATCAACTCATGAACACCATCCTTAAGGTTTCATTTTTATTTATATCTTAAGATCTCTCCATTTTTAGTTATTTACTGATTAAAATTATTTATAGGGAAATCCCTTCTAATACTTTTTAGATTTTAACCTATGATAAGAAAGAACAAATCTTAATAGAAAATGTACCCTGAATTATTGCACCGAGTTTGGTAACTATGCATTATACCACCTAGAGCTTTGAAACTTCTCAACATACTATTGATACTTTTTCATGCAACCTATGACTATCCTTTTTTCACCTTAAAATAATAAGCCAAGATTACAATAATGAGGTAAGTGGCCAATTATTTAAAATTCCTAACAAAATTGATGTTATATAATAGCCAAAATGTAGCTCAATGATGATGTATATGTGTAATTCTAACACAATATCTAAATACATACAACTATCATGGGCTCATTCTAAAGTAGTATTTTTTGCCTAGTCTATACTGTTCCCCTTACTTAACAATCCAACTACTAAAATTATCTTTTCATAACATAAAAGGGCACTTCACTAACTAAGCAATCTTTACATGACAAGACCAAACTACATTCCTCAAATAACACAATAAATGATGACCAATTTTTTGATGTAAATACAACTAGTGCTTGCACCAAAATGAGGTGTAATGGTTACACCTAATAGTTATATATGTTGAAGAACATGGAAATTCAAATATTAACAACTGCATACTCATTTGGAGATGGAAAGTATACAATAAATATTTGTTTAGTGCAAAATTGATTAATTTAAACACATTTGTTACTGTCTACTAACATCCCCACTTCATTCTTGACATTTTTCTCTTAAAGATAACCTTGTCTTGTATCTACATATTTCAAAGGAGAAAGTTTTAAATTTCTTATTTTATATTTTTAAACATGTTTTAATAACAAATCATTTAAGTTAAAATAATTCAAAGGAGGAATTTTGCAATTGATGTTCGCCACTAATTTTGAAATCTTGTAGATGAGTTCTACTTGCAAGAATGTAAACATGTCTTGTAAACAAGTATTGCTTGTAAAGTGAAAAATATGTAAAAATTGAATTTAAGAATACTGCCATCTTTCTTAGTAATTCATATTCTATCTCTTTCTTTCTTGTCATTTGCAAGCCAAATCTTGTCATATTTCCACAAAGCCATGTTTATTGCTAGTAATGCATAATAAGAAATTTAAAAGATTAATTTAGAAATAATCAATATTTAATTATAATTTACTACATAAAAGTAAGGAACTATGTTTGAGATTTATGTGCTTCTTATGTTATTTCTATCTTTTAGTGATTGGAAATCTCATATTTAGTTTCAATGTAAGGACTTTTAAGAACTAGTGGCAATTTTTTTTTTGTTTTTTAAGTTGCGGGTGATACCACAATAGTGGGTTACACTTTTTTGCCTAAACGGACATTGAACTCTACATTTTGAGAAAAACTTTCACATTCGGATGCATATTGTCATTAAACTGTTTGAAATCGGAAGATGAAGTAAACTAGAGTCTTTTAGGATTTTCTGTCTAGATTCTAAATATATTTTTTTTATTTTTTTTTGGATTGATTTTAATGGTTTTTTTTTCTCCCACTAAAACTGCTATGTTGCTGAAAACGTCTTTTTCAAAAAGGTACAATGACTTCGTACAGCATAACTTTTTTTCTAAAATAGATATCAATGTGCTTCTTTTGAATTTGGTTTTTTAACATCCATATGGAGGGCATGCAATTGGTTTGATGACATTATCATGATTATTGCATATTCTATGAACGTTTGAAGTAGAGTCAACCATAATTTTGACATACCTTGACTGCGTAGCTGATAACTTGTTGTGTATTTATCAAAATTCAATTTTTTTTTTTTGATAGAAAGAAGACTCAAAACCGGAGGGCACTGTTATTTTTCAAATTTTTTTTCTATTTTCTACTATTTTTCATTGAACGTC
>MU225694.1:0-21650 GCA_018584345.1 Thuja plicata
CTGGAATTGAGATGGGGAGACCTGTGCACGCAACTCGTAGAAGTTCCATTTCAAAATCCACTCCCTTGCAGGTAGTCCCTTTTTCACCTTCGAAGCTGTGAAAATGAATAATTTCACAATATTATGAGCAAAATCAAAGAAACAAAATTTCTTAAACATGCGACTATCTATAAATATAAACCCTACTAGTGCAATATATGAAGCAGGCACTTGTGTAAGCAATTCTATGCCCTACTGAACCAATGCAAACTTAGGAAGATGCAAGGCAAGGTTTTGAAGAGTGCAGATGAAATGAAAACGTTTTCTCTTTTTTTTTTGCCTTATATCCCATTAACGTCGCAATTGCGACGTTGTCGGGTTATAATTGAAAAAAAAAAGCCAAAAACACATAACATCTGCCCCCCGTCGCAAATTGCTGTCGCAATTTCACCCTAAATGTATTAGTGAAGATTCCAAAGACTGACTGACGAAAACAAGTACTTATCCCAATAGAAATATCATTGATAACATCAAGAAGATGATAAAAAAGATGTGGGTAAAATCCACAAACACTGAAGGTGCTGGAACAAGCAATGCAATTGATGATGCCCCATCCAATGGATCCGGTGGCATCACTATTTCCAACTAAATTGCACAAGTAAGTATGGAACTACATTATGAAAATTTATATTATGCATCGATTCCATATACATATTGATCATATAGAAAAATCAGAATTATTAAAGATGCACTATATTGTCACTTTTAAATGTTATTGAAAAACAACCATTGGTTATTCGGTACAAAATATGCATCGGTGAACACACATAGAAAAGTTAACACTACTTACCAGAATGTATTAGTCTTTACAAAAAATCCAAGTGGCTAAGTGTAAACTGACGGACATCGGTGATCCTTGAGCCGACAAAAGTTGTCTTTGCCACTTTACCGGCAATCATCGATGAAGTCATCAAAGCTGCTGGCAACCCCGACACTTTACACCTACACCGAAGATGTTATTTTTGCCTCATTCGACGAACTCAGTCTTTGAATACCGACGAGTTGGTGAGCATTAATGACAACTTAGGGCACAAAAGCTATAAAAGACTGATGGCTGAACACATTTCGTACCTGCAATTTTTGAGTAACCAAGAGAGCCCAGCAGAGCGATTGAAAAGAAAAATTGAAGAGCGACTCTAGCAGGATTCTAAACACCACTCAAAGGATTCATGGGCAATCACAGAGATTAAGTAAGTACCTGCATTCACCGACCACACTGTTTGATTTACAAAAAACCCTAAATTTCTGTAACACGATGGCATCGAATTCAAGAGTTGAAAAGATTAAGAAAGATAAGAAGAAAGTAATCAAGCTTATCAGTAGAGGCACTTGTGTTGAACCAAAATACAAGCTGCACCCAGAAATCGCATCACAACCTAATGATTCCAGAGCATTCTCTAGAATCCCACCTAGGGTTTTACTGGTAGAAGACATAAGGTCCTATATACACTATAAGATCTTGGAATTGGGAGATCTAGACCTAGATAATGCCTACATGGCACTATGTGATTAAGCTGGAAACCTCAAAGAAAAGCACAAGCATCTGGAAGTGAAAGGACTCACGAATGCATTACACTTTCCTAGAGTTTTCAAAATAGAATGGATAAAGATAGTTCTCAGCAGAATGCATAACCAGACTCTATGGATTAATAAGCCAAAATGAATAACAAAGGATGTTATTCATGCAGTAACTGGATATCCTACAAATGACAAATCGCAAGCTCACAAGCACCCATCTCTGAAGGAAGTAGAAAAGCTGACTGGTGCAAAATCAGACAAAAGAGCTCTCAAGGTCAACACTATCACCGACACAGAACTCATGTTTGGTGCATGTGTGGTAGGGTACAAAATCTTCCAGGCAATCATAATGAATAGCATATCAAGCACTTCTATGAGCACAACATTCAAAATCATCAAACAAGGAAAGAAGATGGATCTTGCAGAGATCCTGTTGAATCAACTTGAGGAGAACATGAACACCATAAGATCTTCAAGAACAAACACTTGTAAGTTTGGTTCCCTCATTATGTGCATATTCTTTTACTTTGAAGAATACTTCCCTTCCATAGGCAAAGTAGTATGGGATATAAGAAGACCTGTAACCATACAGATATGTGAGCATATAGAGTCACTAGGAATAGACTTTGATGGTATAATGAATGAGTATTTCAAAAGCATTAAGGAAATGTTGCAAGCTAGAACAAGGATACCTAAAATTTTGATAGAAGAAGACAAAGAGGACATATGTTTTATGGTAGATACTTATTTCACGTATATCCAAGTAGTAGTACCTAGGAAGTCATGGCTTTCATATTTAGAGTATGATATTAAATCAGGACAAGTCAATGAGTGCATCAAGGCACTATTAAATGAACCAATTGACAACAAACAAGAAAGATTTGGCATCTATGAGGAATCCAAACAAAAGATCAAGACAGATCTTGTTGTCAAGAAGATTATAAACAAGAAGGACAAGATGGTCAAAAACTTAACCAAACAACTTGCAGTTACAGAAGAAAGTGAAAAGGAAACAGAGGGTAAGGAGGAAAAAACCGAAGGAAAATCACCTATCAGTGAAGAAGAAGAAAAGAATGACTCAAAGGGAACACAGTCAGATTCTCCACCTCCTCCTACACCCAAAAGAGCAAGAACAATAGCCACTTCAAGAACAAGAAGCCAGACTGCAAAAGAGTCAACTCCTTCACCATTACAAAAAGCAAGAGTGAGGATATACAAGAGAAAACTAGCTCCTCCAAAATAAAGATAGACCAAAAGGAGGAAGATGAATAGAACTCAAGAAGATCTAGAAGACTTAGCTATGGATGATTGTGATGTAGAAGTACAAAAGGAAAAAGAACCTTTGGTGCCTACAAAAATTGATAAAATATGCAAGAATATTTTAGAATCACAGTCTATTTCTGATCCTAACATTAGGAACTGGTTAAAATTCAGTATAGAGGATCAAAATAAGATTGAAGATGCAATAATTAAAAAAATGTGCAAACATTATTATGTTCCACTAGAATTCTCAGAATATGACATTCCCAAAGAACTATCGCAGAGATTGTCATCCAGATGGACCTTTGCACTACATCAGGAAAAGGAAATAAGAGAAAGAATACTTGTAACTCTTATGCCTCCTAATACAAATAAGGAAGAAATTACTGAGATGATGAAGAAGTATGAAAATGATTTCTCACCAAAAATGAGAGCATATGAATTTCTCAAGGGTAAGATAATTGATCTTGATCAAAATAGCATTAAGAAGTGGTGCGAGATACTCAAAAATCCCACTAAGGAAGCTAGCCCAGAGAAGGAAAAAATCATCATTAAAAATATACAAGATGACTCATCTGTGGAATTGGATAGAGAAGAGAGTGATCCAGTAGGCCCCAAACATAATGCTGTTGTAGATGAATAATGGCCAGACACTACTCTTCACAACACTCAAAGTGAGGATAGTCAAAATCCACCAAGTCCACATCATATTGACTTAAGCGGAGAAGACCAAAGAAGATTTGACAATAAAAGGTAACATAACTGATGATATCAATGATGAATCATGGTTAGATAACATTTTCAATGACAATATAGGAAAAGACCCTGTAGAAAAAGTGCAAAAGGATGAAGACATCAATACTACACAGGGTAATATCGATGATCAAGAAACAACTATTGACAATGCAGAAGCCAATACACTGACAAACATGAACATATTAATCGATGCTATTGACATTGAATCATGTAAGGAGAAATCATCTAAGAAAGATGATGATATACCCAAGGACATGGGTAATGATGAAAAGAAAGATGCATCAAATATTCAAAAGGATACAGATACAAAAATGAAAGATGCAACCGACACTCAGCAAGAAGTGTCTACTGAAAAACACAAAGGAGCAGATAACAAAATGGATGAAACTTTGAAAAAGGATGAAGAGAAAGAAAAGAGTGAAAAAGTCAAAAAGGATGAAAGCAAGGAAGAAAAAGAAGATAATTTTTTTGATACACCCAAGGCAAATGAGGAGACATCTTCACAAAACTAGCCGGTGGACTCAGAACAGAAACAGCAAGATGCTTCATCTTATCGACCCTCACCCACCAAATCAATCCAATCTCAAGGTTTACAAATGGTAGTACACCAATCTGCCTCCCAACCAAAGAAGAAAAAGAAAAAGGCATTGAAGAAAGATATCTTGGCTGTCACACTTGATGAGGTAATAGAAATACCCAAGTGGGATGTATCTACTTTAGATACTGAAACACTTCAAAAGTTTGGAGTAATGTGTCAAAGAAAGGCAATTCAAGAGAAAATGAGAAAGGCACATAGAGAAGCCCAAGCACTTGAACAGGCAATGGATATTCTACAAAAAATTGTTCCAGATGTCAAAATTGAAGATAACACATCAGTCATGGAACAAATAGCAGTTCTTACCGACGCCATCACAAATCAGAATGTAGATGCAGAGAAGGCAATGGAAGAACATGCAGAGATGGCGTATCAACTCAAACTAATTGAGAAGATCAGCCAAGAAGTGGCAGAGAACAAGGTAAAGCTATCTAAACTAGCAATTGAATTAGAACCTATGATTGCTGAAGTTGTTACCTTAATTCAGAAATTATGCACATTAGAAAATTTCACTAAAGAAAATAGTGAAAAGTTGTCACAATTAGATTCAAATCTAACAGCTAGTGCACTAAGTCTAACCTCTGATGCAAGCACTATAAATCTAAATCATGAAAATATAATAGAGGTAAATAGATTAAGACAATAAATATGGGATGCAGAGACTCAATTTAGAAATGAGGTTACAGAGCTTCAAGCTCAAATTTTGCCAAACCTCACCACTCTGCAACAGCATATTACAGATGCAAGAAATCTAATCACGACCTCAGAGATGTCTGTAGTAGACAACATTTATGACATGCATGTGAGGATATCACTTGAGCATTTGGCTCTTGAGAATTTGAAGGAGAAATGGGAGAAAATGATGGAGGAAATCAAAGCATCACACTCTCACATTTTTGAAAAGATGTAAGTACTTTTTCCCTCGTTATCAAAAAGGGAGGAATGTATACATATGTACAATATACTTTAGTAAGAAAAAGGAGGAATGTATACATATTTACAAATACATTAAGGATATGTATAATGTATGTAAAGAAAGATAGACATGTACATAAACTTACACTTACCTACATATGCATAGGGGGAGTCATTTCATGACTAAGGAAGAAGTATACACAGGTGTACATACTAATGCATCAAGTATGTTGCACATATCAGTTTTTGATACTAATGTTAAAGGGGGAGATTGATGACATTAATTTTTTCCATTAGTATACTTAAAGGGAAAAACATGATGAAGGTCATCAGTATAAGCATAACCAGTGGACAACAAGCATACCCGACAAAACAAAATGTCTAACGTGAAAATACTAAGTATAGAAATTACTGACGACAAGAATAACCGACAATACCATTTTGAGAACATCGTTGATGGATCAGAAAAGGCATACTCAATGAACAGTTCAAGTAAGCAACACCGATTGAGAAGAAAACCAACAGATTGATAGAGAAGCCTGACCATTAGAACCGACAGTCAGTTAAAGAACCCGCAAAAAGTGGATATGATTTTTACACATTAGATAAAGCAATGTAATTCTATTTATAGAGTTTTTATTTGTTTTAAATCTTAACTTAAGGGTCAAGAAAGCATATTTTAAATGTTTTAAAGCATCTTAATGGATCTAAAACATATCTAACTAAATATCAAGGTCAAGTTGTAAACCTTGGATCTAGAATTAATTTGAAAAGCGTGAATCAAGAATAGAGCTAGAAACTAGTACAAATAGATGTTCCATCATTACTAATAAAAAGGACTTGTAATAATTTGAATAATGATAGTAGCTATGGAGAGCATCTAAGTAGAAGAAGAGAATTCATGCAAAGTTCAGAAATAGATCACAACAGTTATCAAGAACACAGGAAGGATACCGATGAGCAGAGACAAGGTATTACTCAATCACTCAAGGTGATTACATACATACATTGTAAGCTATATAGGATCTGTTATCAGCAATTAGAGATTGAATTCACTATCAGATCAACATTTATATTGTAGTTGCATTCTAACAAGTGCATCACAACATAAATCCTTTTGTAAAAGGTGGACTTAACAGTTCTTTGATAAATCTCTTAACAGAGTGCACACCTAACAGTGTTGCTAAAGCTTCAAACAAAGTAGATCCTAACAGGTCTCCAATCTAATACTCTTAACAGGGTGGATCATTAGAAGTGATCATTTGTAAGCCTTTACAAGCTCCCTTCTTATTTGCAGATAGTGAAGTTTTGTGGGTAGACATCCCCACCGCAGTTTTTACTTCCTAACGGGAGTTTTCTGCGATATCATATCATGTGTTATGTGTTATTTATTTTCATGAATGTTTCTTGAATGTTTATACATATAAAGAACTTATATTATGATCATACATACATAATCAAAGATGAACAGATAGATAGGTATATACAAATCTGATGACACAAAGGTTAATGGGTCAACCGCATAAAAAAATTTAGAGGTACTGATTCACCCCTCCCCTCTTAGTACATCATTCTAATAATTCCAACACCTTTGGCATTAATTCCTCTTACACCTTATTAATGGTTTTTACACCTCCATTAATGAACCTTGTCCTCTCTCCCTCTCCTCATTTCTTCTATAAATAGGATGATTTTTAAGCTCAAATGGCCCTTAATTTTCAGAATTGAAATCATTGTTATGTTGTTTAGATTACTCATAAATCCATATTGCATCTTAGATTTAATGTTATGCATTGTTATTATCATACTTTTTAGAGCTAATATGCATGTTTAGTAAGCAATTAGATTAATTTTCATTCAAATATTCCATTCTTAGGTTGTATATGTCACTTAATTGTGAATAATATAAGGGCATGATTATGGCATTCTTCAAACTCCTCCTAGATAGGAATCAATAGATCGGTTTTAGTGTTTAGCTTGAAACCCTTGCTTTTTATGCTTGCTTTCACTAATATAATGATCTATTGAAGTGTCATGTTGCAGATAACAAGTGCACTATTTAACACACACAAATGGGTGATGTGTTTAAATTTTATTCAATCCCATTCCACCTTATTTTAATAAATTAAATGATTTTTATGACTAAAACTCTCAAAACTGTCCACTTTGCACCAAATAGGGCTACTAGAATTAGCCCTATTTGAGAGGTTTTCTCCCTTTAACTAAAAATCCTCCTTAACAGTGTACCAAGTAGGATTGATATCTAGATACCCTTTTGGGATACCTACAAGATTCTGAAGTTCTCAACTCTTCAATCTATATGTACACTGAAAAGCAAATTTTTGCCTAAGATTGAGGATATTAAGTTGTTTCAAACTGTCACTTCTAGGGTCTCTTGAAAACTATAACAAAAATGCTCTTGGGAAATTCTCCTTGCGTATTTTGGTTCTTCACACATCCCCCTTTTTGAATCCAAACTTGGATTGGAGCTTTCAATGCATTCAACCCACTACCTTTTTCTTTTAACCTCTGATGTTGCCTAGTCGGGTGCTATCAACTCGCCTAGGGCATCATGTTAAAAATGTCAAATCTTGTTTCTGGGGCCCCTGCTCCTGCACACACCATATTATACAATCCCACTCACATATACCAAAAACCCATAAAATTTCTATTGTGGAAAAGGGAGTGGCAAGCACATCTCCATAAATTGCTCAAACTGGGGCAGCAAACTGCCTAGACACAAAAGATTTTTAAAACCTATCAAAATGACCTCTTCCTAACTTACTTATTGAATTAAAAATTTCTTCATGTACATTATCAATAAGGATCCAAGGTTATATCATGGATTTTAATCCATTAACCTCTTCATGCAATCAAACAGCAGCCCGGAGACTATCCACTGTGATAGCAGAATAACACTACACAAAATCTCTTCAAAGCATGAGAAGATGACCTCCTTTCAAGTTGAAATATAAATGAAAAAGACTTATAAGAACATGGAGAATAAAAAATGTCTACTAAAACAAAGATTCTAATAAATTTTATCCTCCATGCAAGCAAATGACAATGACACTGTAAAACTGTAAAAAGTGTGACAGTCAAAGAGAAAACCTTTCAAAACATGATTATGATGGACTCAAATCTAACCCTGGTGTGAATAGAAAATGTGTATCCCTATCATATGAAAAAGGATCAATAGCTAACATGAGGTTTTTCTCCCTCTTTCACATACATGCAATGAAAAAACACAAAAATAATGATATGCTTCAAAAACTTAGAATTTTCTACTTTCAAACTTCTTGCTAAGAGGAACCTCCTACAGCAATATGGTGAAAATGCACGAAATAACAGAATATAGAGAAATAGTAGAACTCAGAGGGAATCTATTTATTGTGGGCCACTTCGAGGGGGTAACCTCCTTTGAGCAAGCTCAATACAATAAATTCGTCCGTACCCATCAAAGGCCTCAACATACACTTATATACTAAGTACAATCTAGAAAAGTAATACTACCTATGCATGTGGGATAGTAAAATATACTCACAGGATGACTTACAAAGCATATGCGTCCAACAACACTACACTAATGAAATAAATAGAAGGAACACACAGGTTCCTAACATCCCCTCTCTCTTAGAAAAAAGCTTTGTCCTCAAAGCTTAAACTGTGGAAATTGTTGCTGAATCTGAAGAAGGGGTTCCCATGTAGCATCCTCTGGTTGCATTCCGTGCCACTAAATCAAGACCTCAGAGATGGAATGAGAGCGAAGCTGATGAGTGCGCTGGTCAAGGATTGCCTCAGGCTCCAGGATAATGGATCCTTCCTTATCCATTCTAGGGAGAGAAGTTTGTGCTTTGACGTTGGCACCAAGAACTTGCTTGAGACAAGAAACGTGAAATACTGGATGAATGCGGGAAGAAGGAGGAAGTTCTAGTTTATAAGCAGCTAAACCAATCTTCTGCAGAACCTTATATGGCCCATAAAATTTTGGGGCTAGCTTATGATGCCCTTTAAGCTTCAGGGAGGATTTCTTGTATGGCTGTAGAGGAAGAAAAACTATATCCCCAACTTGAAATGATTGCTTAGAACGGTGTTGATCTGCCTACTATTTCATTCGATTGTGGGCCATGTGAATATTATCTTGTAAGGTGTGAAGAATTTGATCCCTAGTGCAGAGAAATATGTCAACTGCCTAGACTAGTGAGCTACTGGGAGTGTAGGGAAGGAGAACTTAAGGTTCCTGACCATAGAGTTCTTCACATGGAGTCATTTTAGAGGCAATGTGGTAAGAGGTATTGTACCACCATTCAGCTAAAGGAAGCCACTTGGCCCACTGATGTTTTTGTTTGGAAGTGAAGCAGCGAAGATAAGTTTCCAAGCATTTGTTGACAATTTTGGTCTGACCATCAGTTTGTGGGTGATAGCTCGAACTCATCTTCAATTTGGTGCCAGTTTGCTGAAACGGTTTAGTCCAAAAATGACTGGTAAAAGTTGCATCATGATCTGAGACAATGGAAGAAGGGAGGGCATGAAGATGGAAGATATGGTCCATGAAGATTTGTGCAACTAAGGAGGAAGTATAAGGGTGGCTGAGGGCACAAAAATGACTATATTTAGAGAGACGATCAACCACAACCAAGATCATTGTCTTACCACCTGATTTAGGAAGCCCTTCAATGAAATCCATAGAAATATCAGTCCAAATTCATGTAGTGATGGGAAAGGGTTCTAGCAAGCTAGGAAGGAGGGTCATTTCACCCTTGTGGCATTGGCAGGTATCACATTCATCCACCATCTATTGAATCATCTATTTCATTCCTTTCCAAAAGAATTTTCTCCTTGCCCTCTCATAAGTTTTGAGGAATCCCGAGTGCCCTGCCAAAGGAGAAGCATGGAGTTCATAAAAAATAGCCTGTTGCATATTTGGAATCTGAGGAAGCACTAGATGACCCTTATATCAGAGGGAAGCACCATCCCAAGAGTAATGTGGTATAGCAGAAGGATTATTGGCCAATTGGTGAATGATTTGAGATAAAGAAGAGTCACTGACATAGCCCTGCTGAACAGATGCTAACCAATTGGGAATTGGCATAGAAATAGCTGAAAGGGAAGCTTGATCATTAAATGTGCGAGAAAGAGCATCTGCCCCAATATTGTCCTTACCCTTCTTGTAGGTGATCTCATAATCATACCCCATGAGTTTTCTGACCCATTTTTGTTGTGTAGGGGAGGATACCCATTGTTCCAGGAAGTATTTCAAACTTTGGTGATCGGTCTTGATGCAAAAATGACTCCCTAGGAGGTATGGCCGCCACTTTTATATAGCATGAAAAATAGCCATCATTTCTTTTTCATGAGTAGATAGGGCTAGATTCTTACCAGAAAGGGCTTTGCTAGTGAATGAAATAGGATGGTCATCTTGAAGGAGAACAACACCCAGTCCATTTTCGCAAGCATCACTCTCAATAGTGAAGGGCTTGGAAAAATCTGGCATAGCAAGAACAGGTGTACTGCACATAGCTTGTTTCAGTTGTTCAAACGCATTCTTAGCAACATGGGTCTAGGTAAAAGTATCCTTTTTTAACATTTATATCAATGGTGCTGCAATCTTCCCGTAATTCTTGACAAACTTGTGGTAATAGCCAGTTAGCCCCAAAAAACCCTGAAGGCTCGTAAGAGTTTTAGGATGCGGCCAATTTTTCATAGCATCTATTTTTGTAGGATCCACCCCAACCCCTTGGTGTGCAACAATATGCCTGAGATACTCCACTTCCTCCTGGCCAAACACACATTTAGACTATTTTGCACAGAGTTGATGATCAGAGATAAGTTGCATTACAAGCTTCAGATGATGGAGATGCTCAGCCCAAGTTTTTCTATATATGAGGATATCATCGAAGAAGACCAGAATGAATTTCTGGAGGTATGGCCAAAATATTTTATTCATCACTGCCTGAAATGTTAAAGGAGCATTAGTGAGGCCAAAGGGCATGACTAAAAATTCATAGTGACCATCATGTGTGCAGAAGGCTATTTTAGGTATATCCTCCTCATTAACCTAAATTTGATGATACCCAGAACGAAGATCCAACTTGGAGAAAAAATGAGCACCATGAAGCTCATCAAGAAGTTCATCAACAACTAGAATGGGAAACTTATCCTTTCTGGTGAGATGATTAAGTGCTCAAAAATCAATGCAAAGTCACCATGATCCATGTTTTTTGCAGACAAGAAGAACTGGAGAAGAAAAGGAACTAGTGCTAGGGCGAATAATACCTTGCTTCAGTAAGTCACGAACGAGCATCTTGATTTTGGTCTTCTGATGAAATGGGTAGCGGTAGGGTCTGATGTTGGGTGGAACGCTGCTAGGAAGGATCTAAATATGGTGGTCCTCTAGGTGAGAAGGGGGAAATCCCACAGGTTCAGAAAATACACCTAAATACTTATCCAAAATTTATTGTAGATCTGTAGGAGTACTAGAGACCGATGATGGCTGCATCTGAATGGAATGGAGCTGAGCGATGACACCATGTGAATTCTTCTTAAGAAGTTTTTCCATACAATGTGAACTGATGATGCTGAAAGACCTCAGCTGTAAGCCTTTCAAAGTGTGTTGTTGCCCATTGGCTGAAAATTGCATCCAAAGTTCAGCAAAATCCCATAGAATGGGGCCAAGAGTGCGTAACCATTGGGCACCCAAAACCACATCACATCCACCTAAGGGAAAGGAAAACATGTCAGAGCGCAGGTTATAATCTCCAATAGAGAGACGCACATTGCGACATTTCCCTTTACAAGGTAAAGTTCCCCCATTGGCAATCATGACTTCAAAGCTAGAGCAGGGATGAAAAAAGCAATCATCCTGTTTGGCTATTCAGGGGTAAATGAAGTTATGAGTGCTACCAGAATCAATGAGTATAGTAAGACGGATCTTCTTGAAGAAACCCTAGACCCGCATGGTTTATGGAGTAGTGACTCCTGCCAAAGCATGGACAGATATCTCTGGTTGAGCTTCTGGCAAAGGAGGTTCAGGTTGTTGAGGCTCAACCTCATCATCCACTGTTTTGTGAGCATCTACATATTCTTCCAGTTCAGGTGGAGAATCCACATCCAAGAGGTAGAGCTTTTTCTGAACACATTGATGGCCTTGGGACCATTTCTCATCACAATTATAACAAAGCCCTTTTTCTCTCCTGGCCCTCATCTCTGTTTCAGACAAGTGCTTTATAGGAGTAGTTCTGGGAGTTGGTGTGACTTGAGGGTTGTGAGAACCTGTATTTCTGAATGGAACAAAATTGGATCTGGAATGTTGTAGATCACTAATCTTGTCCTCCGCTAACTTAGCCAACCCAAGGGCTTCCATCATTGTAGTGGGTCAAAACATTTTTACTTCAGATCGAAGTGCATCCTTCAGACCACTGACAAAACAACTGCGGAAGAATTCATCAGACAATCCCTCTGTGTGATTAGCTAATTTTTCAAACTTTGTCTGGTATTCTCTTACAGTGCCTGTTTGGTGCAGTTTAGTGAGTGCTCCTATGAAATCATCAAAAGCACTAGGGCCAAAGCGCTCCAAAAGGAGTGTGCAAAATTTTGTCCATGTTGGGTCTATATTAGCCTTGATGTACCAACAGAACCATTGAAGAGATTCATGTTCCAAATGAAAAGATGCAAGCGGGACTTTGTTGTTATCCAAAGTATTATGCAAGCTGAAATACTGCTCTACCCTATAAATCCATCCAGTCAAATTAGAACCATCGAAGCGAGGAAAATCAAGCTTCGGTCTACGAAAATTGCCAGAAGAGAACCCAGCGTCTCCAAAATGGTTTTGGTTCATGGCTGAATGCTAAAGAGTGAGACCGAGAAATTTTTCATCCAGATCTTGAAGTTTGGTTTTGAGGGATGCAAGTTCCTCCTCCATGATTTTTGCTCCTGTACGTGTAACAACCATAAAGCATAATTTTTTTTTTTAAATTTTTTTTTTTGGAAATGGGTAGAAAACAAGAAACATAAACTTTTTCAGTTAGGGCAAACTTGGATTTGGGCAAAAATCATATGGGAAATGGGTGTTTGACGAGTGGTTGGACACTTTCTAATGAAAAGGGAAAAATTAAAATGAGGGTTTCAAGGTTGGGGAGGCGGAATGAGATGAGCGGTCCAAGAGGGACAAGGGAGCAGAATTAGGAATTGAACCTTGTGGCCCGGTTTGGTGGTGAGTGGATTAGAAGCAAAAAAGATAGGGCAAACCCTAAAATTAGATAAATGAGGGATTTAGGGCTTCGATATGTAGAATTTGGGGTAGGGTCATCAAGGAAGGAAGTATGCAGAACAGTATTTCAAGGGTTATGAGGAACTTTGAGAGGAAACGGGAAAATCGCTCAAATACTAAATAACTAAAAAGAAGTAATGCAATAACAAGAAATATGAATTGAAAAGAACCTGAAGACCACGATGGAAAAAAAATTTGACGTAATTTCCACCCAGCGAGCCCAAGAAAGTGCTTTGATACCAGATGAGAGGAACCTCCTACAACAATATGGTGAAAATGCACGAAATAACAGAATATAGAGCAATAGTAGAACTCAAAGGGAATCTATTGATTGCGGGCCACTTCGAGGGGGTAACCTCCTTTGAGAAAGCTCAATACAATAAATTCATCTATACCCATCAAAGGCCTCAACATAAAATTATATACTAAGTACAATCTAGAAAAGTAATACTACCTATGCATGTGGGATAATAAAATATACTCACGGGACGACTTACAAAGCATATGCGTCCAACAACACTACACTAACGAAATAAACAGAAGGAACACACAAGTTCCTAACACTTGCTTGCTGTTACAAATGCTATCTCATGGTTTTTAATAGGCTCTCCACATACTATATAACCTCACATCATGGATTGAGGCGTTACAAACCATCATTCCTTCTCCTAGCTCAGTCTGCAACATCTTCTTGAGAGTTGTCATGCAAAACTCAAAAATTGTCATAGCAACTTTTTGGCTTAAATTCCTTTAAAACGGGACTTGTAATCCTTCTTGGGCATTGCTTAGGGTATTTTAATGATGTCTATGAATTATTTATTTTCTTGACAATCATTTTGCCTTATTTTCCCATTTTTAGCACTTTTTGGCCAAGTTGACAACTTTGGAAAGAATTTACAACTTTTGCAATATTAAGACAACCTTTGAGGTTTTATCTTTGAATATTTGCATATGACATATAACCATTTCAAAAATATTAAAAACATCACCTAAGCTATTCAAATTCTCTTTTCACTCTAGGACTCATCTCTGCAACATCTCCTTGAAAGACACACAAAACAACTCCTAAGCAAACTATCTAATCATGGATTGACCTAGTCATATCCATCTTAGGGAAATAAAACAAATGACCTTCTAAGGTCCACACACACTCCTAACTTGGCTAGGTTCATTACATGCCAGAATCAAAGAAAGCTAAGGGGGTTGAGCTAGGTATTCTCCTAAACCATGAAAGGTGTAGTTGCTTGCAGAGGGGGGCCTAAATCTTCAAGTGACCATTGAGATTCTTGAGATGCATTTATGCATTATGTATATTCATTTTTAGTAGAAAATAGAGGTGGAGCATGATCAACACCTGAGCTTGCAATAAGATAAGAACCACTAGTGGAGATCCCATCATTGAGATCTCCTAGTGTTGAATCAATAACACATTGGAAAGTAAAATCATATTGTGAGTCATTAGTCATAGAAATAGAAATGAAATCTTCAATTGCATAATACAAATCTGTAATGTATTCATCATAATATGAAGAATCAAGAGAAGTAGAGCTCGTATAAGCATCACCAGTATTATCATTATCCTCTACAACAATCATAGGATTAGTATTATCATCATGAATTCCATCTTGAGTTATAAACATATCTTGCAAAGTTACATTAAGAAATTTAGAGATAATTTCTTCTTGTTCAAAAATATCATCAACATGAGAGCAAGAAACATCAAATTGCATTGCGTCATAAGGAGAGATAGAGATCATATAATCACTTTGAGTAGGAAGATAGTAATCAAGAGGGTTATTCCAAGAGTAGCCATCATCATATGGTTCATCCCAAATATTAGTATCATCATAGTGAGAAGTAGACATCCCATACTGAATAGTCTAAACATAACGAGTGTTATTATTATGAGATTTAGGAGTAGATGACTTCTCATGTTTGAGTTTCTTAAAACAAGAAGTGATCACATGAACAACTTTCCCACAATAATTATAATGGGGATGGGATTATTATTATTATTTTAACCATTAGTTTAAGATAGCATAATTTAATTGATTTGCTAACAAAGGAGGAGCTAATTGAGAATGAATATTAGTAATGAATTGCTAAAATTGTCTAGGAAGGCATTTTTTAAGATGATATGAATTAACCAAATATCAGATAACATAATTCCTAAACTAGTTAATTGACTTCGAATAGAATCAAATCTAAGCAAAAACTCATCCATAGTTGAGAAATTTGTATACCTGAGATCCTCTAATTGATCTTGGAGTTGAATCTTTCGAGATTCATTGGTGCTGTCAAATGTGTTTTGCAAAATCACCCAAGCTGCATGTGCTTCAGTACAATGGGCATTTAAGACATATAAATCTGTATTTAAGGAAATACCAATAAGGCCAAGCGCCTCATCATTTTTATCATTCCATGCATTTTTAATTGTTTGAGGAACAACAGGAAGAGGAACAGGCGCGGGGTCAGTTGCAATGTCAAGGATATGTCATAAATGAAAGATGAAATTCATATGGGTCTTCCACGCATAATAATTAGAACTTGTTAATTTAATCGCAGGAATTGACATCGACATATGAATAGAAATTAACTAAATTACAAGTTGGAGAAAACAGCAATAAATCTAAAAAGAAGATTAATGCGAATAGTAAATGAGATATAGCAAGAATTATTAAATATTTAAAAATATATATTTTGATTTAATTGATGAAACAAATTTTTCGTGCAATTAAATAATGAAATAACAATAGAAATATGTTTATATAGATAAAATTAAAATGGTTTTAAGATGAATTTAGAAAATATTAAGTGAAACAAAATCTATAGACGTTTAAACTTTTTGTTAAAAAATTTTAGAATAATTTTTGTTAAAGTTAAACAAATTTGAATAAATTTGATAAGGGTAATACAAGAAACTAATGATAATGATAAAAACAAATATAGAGCAATGATTATCTTGTAGCTCTTTTAAAAAATTAATAATTAACCTGCAATAATTATTATTTAAAAAAAAAACCTTCAAGAAAGAATAATTTGCCTGCAATAATATGATTAAAAAATATTGCAATAATATGATTAAAAAATGTTTTACTTACTAGCTTATTGCACAAAGGTAAACTATAGTGACAGAGATAGAGATGTTATGATTAACAAGTTTAAAAAACTAATGAATTCTATTTTTAAATCATTCAAACTATTGAAAGGAAATATTCAAACAATGATAATTACCTTCTAGTGTGCGCAGAAGAAGGAAGGTTGTGCAGGCTAAGGAGACAGAAGGACAGAGGTTCTTGGTAGGTTGCACAAGTAGCAAAGGGAGGAGTAGAGAAACATGGCAAGGGACTACGCAGGAGGAAAGCTTGCGAGGGAAAAGAAGACAAATGCTACATGAGCAACAAGTGTTGCAAGAGAATCTTAGGCTATTGTGAAGAATGGGAGAAGGGGAAGGCAACAAGATAGGGAGGAGGGTAGTGGGAGGAAATGATTCTCCAGCAACGTAAGGAAGGGAAGAGGAAAAGAAAGCAACAAGGCTGCGAGAGAGGTAAGGGTGAGTGAAACAACAACAATAGATGGTTTTAAAAAGGATATGAAAAGAGAGACAACCAGAATAAGTGGTATGAGTGTTATGTTGCACAAGGAAGCTTGAAAGCTAGAGGGAAAGAATGCCAAGGAGCTAGAGAGCCAGAGGGAAAGAATGCTAGGAAAAAAAAGTGAGGATGCTTGCGGCTATAAGAAGAAATGCCAAGAGGCCTACCAAGAATGTAGTGGAAAAGATAATGCAACGAGGGTAGAGAGAGAGAAGATCTGCAAATAAAACGTGAATAAATAATGTATATTATACTTGTTGATTAAATCTCAACAATAGAACCAGATTAAATGCTGATTAAATAGAGATATCTAAATAATTCTGAAAATTTTATGAATTGAATCCTGCAAGAAACAATGCTTAGATCCTATAGGCAAGTAGATTAGAGTATAAAATAGATTTCAAGTGGCAAATAACTTTAAATTTAAACCTGCAGGAGTAAAGGCTTGAAGAATCTGGACCAAACGTTAGCGAAAAAGATATAGTAAAAAACGTTAGCAAAGAGGAGATTGAGAGACGTTAGAGATAGATTTTAAAATTTTTTAATGATAACTTACAACATTAAGAGAGAATTTTTTGTGGAATCCTGCAAGAATATCAAATAGATAACCTACACATAAAGGAGATTAGAACTTTTATTTTCTAAATCTGCAAATGAAATTGAGAGAGAAAGATATATATAACTCCCTTGCGGTTTCCCTACAGAGGAAGAAAAAAAGTAGAACTAGAAATGGAGACTAAAAAACTAAAAAATCGGCAAACAAAGAGATAAGAAAATGAAAGAAATTGGGTTTGGCAGTGAACTGGCCAAGCCCAAAAAAAAATTCAGAAAGAAAACCTACAACGAAAGTTAGATCAAGAAATCCTGCAAACACTCAAACAAGGATTAGTAGATCTGATACCATGTTAGAAATATTAAGAAAATAAATAGAGATTAGGAAACAGGAAAGAATCCAAGAGAGAGTTGCAAGAAAATTTTTACCATAACCAAGTTAAAGAATTGAGATTCAATAACTTTCACCAAAAGCACTAAGAAGCGCAAGATCAACACCGAGACAATGTTTTTGAAAGGGGAACACTAAGAAAAAACCCCTTGTGCATAAAATATGAAGGAGGCAAGAAGAGAGAGAGAGAGAGAGAGAGAGAGAGAGAGAGAGAGAGAGCTCATTACAATATTGCGAGAATAAGAATGAGAGAAGAGAGAAGAAATCCAACTTGTGAGAACCAACTTAAAACCATGTGAGAACCCCTAAGAAGTGTGTGAGAAACATCTCTTAAGTAGAGATGAGTGGAGGAGTTTGCATTTAACTCTCATACTCTATGAGTGCCACATTCACATTTGGTGTGTGTCATGTGTGAGAATCCTCATAAGGAGGAATATCTAATTTCCTTATTAAAGGAATTAAAAATATGAGACCTGACCTTGGTTTATCTTTTAATATAAAATACCAAGGAAAGATTAATTTCTAATAGTCAACCATTTAATGACATTGTATTTTATGGTAAAAAATCTAAATATTTGAATTTCTAATCTACTGATTATATTATAGTCACTATGATACATAGTTTTTTGTTTTTAGTTCAAAAATTCAACATTGAACGCTTCATTCAGTTTTGTTTTGTTTACAGATTTGCTTCATGTTCCAGTTTTGTATGTAAAAGATACTAATTAAACTGGAACATGAAATCTATTAGTTTGTTTTTATCTTTCTAAATTATGAAAATTTATTTAATTACAAAAAAACTTTGAGGAATAAGATCTTTTTTTCTTTTTGGTCTTTTGACTAGAGGCTATTTATTTTGCAGGTATCATACTGTAAAACCTATCGTTATTGACACTGGGCTTTTCTTGTCTGGAAAAAGTGAGGCATTCTATGCTACACTAAGGCAGATGATGCCAAATGCTTTTAAGCATTTTACAAGTTTATTTTCATCTTACACAAGTTCTTTGATGTACTCAGTGTGCAAATCAAGAAATAATGAGGCATTTGTAGAATTAATGTTTAATGCATGTTCTCTTATAAAAAGACCCAGAAATATTTTTTATGGCATTTTTTACATGATTATCATTGTAGGAATGAATTTGTTGAATCGTGTGTTGTTAAATATTTTAATAATCACTTGAGAATATCTGCATCATTTTCAATGTCTGGCAACAATTATTTTTGTTGTCTAAGTCAACCAAAGTGGTAGATCCAGTATTCTCATTAATTCCATCAACATACCCCTTCTTGTGATAAATGGAAAATAAAGAAAGGATAAAATGTCAAATCCTCATTTTGGCTTTGCCTCTTTTATTTATAATAGAAGTAATTAGAAAAATTGGATACAGAAAATGATATTAAAGAATATTTAACAAAATGTTTGTGAATCTACTAGTATTTGGAAGACAAAGGATCTCTATAGAAAAATGTCTGCAAGACCAGATAAAATGAGGCCAAGTAGGGAGATTTAAAACAACTTTCATAGCAGCATGGAGAAACAAATTTTATACATTAGAACTTAGTGTTGAAGAAAATTATTCAATTGTGTATTGTCATTGATGTTACACATGTATTTACACTTATATAGTGATGTTACACAAATGTCTACATTCAGACCGAGCACGGTTGGTGAACAGAATGAGTTATTTAGTGTTGACCGAGTTCAGTCGGGCATTGAAGGAAGTTCAGTGTTGACCGAGTCACTCGGGTATTTCAGTCTTGGTCGGGCATTCAGTTTTCTATAATTAATTGGTTATATGAGGCCGACTAAATTTTGATTTATTATTAGAAGTATATTCAAGCCGGCTTGACAGGGCTTACCATATAAATGAAAGGTCAAGTTTGGATTGAATGTGTGGAAGGTGATAACAAGAAGAGAAAGTAGAAGTGTGGAATTCTGTGATATGAAGAGTGAAGGCGAAATCAGATAGGATTCTGATTGAGTACTTATCACTCAGAGTTGCAATAGAACATCTAATCAACAAGGATCCAGTTATAATTAGAACAAAGATCTAAATCAGCAAAGACAGTTGCTTACACATACAGGTCAATCCATTGTTACTTTCTAACAATTGTAGCAGTGATCTAAAATCTCTTAACAGAGTAGACGTAACAGTCTTTTTGTAAATCCTCTCACAAGGTAGCATTTCTTTGTTGAAGACCTCTAACAAGGCCACTCCTCACAGGGTGATTAAATCCTTTAACAATATCACACCTAACAGTTTTTTATTGTAACCTTTAACAAGGTTGGCTCCAAACAGGGCTCACTTCAGAAGAGTGAAAAATAGTAACTAGTTACATTGGTGGTTTTTCCCATATTGGGTTTCCATGTTAAATATTGGTGTCGTCTGTGTATATGTTATTTGTTTCATGCTTTATGTTTCTGCACTTAAATCTCTAAAGTATATTTACATTGGATTTTATAAAGATTACTTTGACACCCGAGTTACAGAAGAATATCTTAATTAACCAAGTAACAATGCTAAAGTATTTAAGACATCTAAGGGACAAAGGATTTGTTTTGGAGTAACTGATTAGCCCCTCCCCTCTCAATTATGTATCTCATTTCCAACACTTATTACTTACCTAGCATAACAACATGAACTTCTTTAGTCTATGATTTATAAACTGCCAACCACACTTTGAAGTAGGATTTGAAAAGCACATTACTATTGTTGCTACTTGTAATTTGCTTCAAATGACAGTTTATTATATTTTTTTGAATGCCTGGAGAAATGGATTAATATTGTGTTTTAAAGTAAAATATGTTGGCAAGTTGACTCCTAGAGGATACATGACTTATTTTTTGTTGTCATTATAGCAACAAAGTCATATTAAGTTTCTGTCAAAGATAACTTAGAAAATAAAATGACTAAGTATGGAAAACAGGACAAACAGAGTTATACAGCGATCAGTACATCAGTGCACATGTGAGAGATCAAATTAGAGTATGCGTGTTTTGATATATTTTATATGTGATGTATACATACTAAGTCCAGACATGCGTGGTATGAAATGAAAGTACAGACAAGATACAGGAAGAATAGTACTACTACAGTTCAGGAAACAGAGCATGTAGCCGACTTTAGTTTTTGGATTAGCATGAATTGTTTTGCTATGTAAAGGCCAAGCACCTTTGATAATATGTTTGTAATAATGTCATTAGTATTATTGTAAACACGCTTAAGCCAATTTGTTTGGAATCATTGTGTATTATGTTTTTAGGGCCGACTATAGTCTTGTTTTGAGTTGCGTCTATTCAGACATGAACATATAGATATGTAATGTAAATGTATATTACAAGTGTCAAATAATATGCATGAGAAAGACATAGAAGAGTAGTATAGTGAAGTTAGTATGAGATAAAGCTCTTTAAGAGAGTAAGAGCATCAGCGTATAAACGGAACTGATCAGACAACAATGTCATCACAGCAGTTCATTTTTTATATAGTGTATATCAACTATCAGAAGGTTGTAGCCTTCACCTTATTGGGTAGTGAGCTCAGGCAGTGAGCCAAACACCTTTAACAGGGTTTTTTAATAGACTCCTAATAGGGTCATTGTACTTGGATTATAAAGACTGCTCCTAATAGGGAAAAGGAACTTTAACAAGTTCATTATACTAGTGCAATATTTGTGGGTACTAATTCCCACCGGGGTTTTCCTCTGATCAAGGTTTCCCCGTAATCATATCATGTGTTATGAGTTCTTGTGTTAAGCTTC
>MU225694.1:27603-44055 GCA_018584345.1 Thuja plicata
CAATATTTGTGGGTACTAATTCCCATCAGGGTTTTCCTCTGATCAAGGTTTCCCCGTAATCATATCATGTGTTATGAGTTCTTGTGTTAAGCTTCATTGAATGTATGTTTGATTTATGTTTAAAGTGCTGAACTATAACTAATAGACAAACACTAATTCACCCCCCCCCCTAGTGTTTCTAACAAAATATACATAAGACTTGCAACATATAATTAGCAATGGAAAACAAGTAGAATTGCTGCACTCAAAATTTTCATCCTTCAAACTACAAACTGGAGTGAACCAGACGGAAGATGCAATTGCTCAACTACGTTAGTTTCCTGATGGTCACATCACCTAACTTTGTTTTCTCCTAGTTAATGTCCCTTCTTGGGATCGTCCCTTTTTTTGTCCTAGAATAACAATTCCAACTTAGGTTGAAGGACATAATTCATAATTTTTATAATTTAATATTGTCAACTATACAAGATAATCCAAGTGTAAGTTCTACAAATAGTATGGATTAATAGATATTGATATTGAAAATCATGAAGAGTTCATGATAACCTCTATATTCAGTAACGCAAATTCATGATAACCTCTAGATTTACTAAATGCTAGGCATTAAATATTATAAATCATGATAACATATAAACATCATTTAAATCAAAACACATCAATAGCATTAATAATCATTCCAAGGCATTGTCCTATAGAAATCATATTAGGAATTCATTGGAAATGTTTACAAACTGCATTCTCAAGGATGGTTGTCCTTTATTGTGATAGCATGGGTGGATCCCTATCCATCCATGTTGTGGTGGTGTACTTGAGAAGACCACCAAGCCTAGGAGCACTCATTTGCTTCTCGACCCATGAGCATGCATCTTGGAGTGGCATACTTGAAAAGTCCCTCAAGCCTAGGAGGACTCATTCGCCTCCTAGCCCACAAAAATGGTAGGATCTTAGGTCTACTCCATCCCTCAATCCACCTTGGAGGTACACCATCCTCCTCAATCAGGTCCGACAGCACTCATTTGCCTCCCAACCCACATACATGATTATAAAAAAATAGTAAAACAGAGTAAGCATGGAATGAAATGAAATAAACATAAAAATTGATATGGAGAAAATGTGATTGAAAACTTTACAAGAGTGGGATTTGTCACCAATTGATAATTACAAGGTCTACTACCTCGAAGAGGCTTTATGGACATCTTACAATGTGAAATGACATCCAAGCACCTATAACAACAAATCCACTACTCGTGTTTGTACAATTGAACATCTTTGATTGTTCAAATGCATAGTTACTATCGAATAACATGGAAAAAACCCCTTCTAAAAGCTAGAAAGGGATTGCCAAAGGGTGGTGTTAGTGTAACTTCACTGCCTCAAATTTTCATTTACTATTCCATGGTGGAATGGATGACTATCTCTCAGATTTATATTGTTTGATTTAATATGGTACCATCATTGATAATAAGAGTATAACAATAGAACATGGGTATCAGATATCCCAATATTATTTAATAGTTTAATATGGCACCATTGTTGATATAAAATCAATC
This sequence comes from Thuja plicata, assembly GCA_018584345.1. Lineage (NCBI taxonomy): Eukaryota > Viridiplantae > Streptophyta > Pinopsida > Cupressales > Cupressaceae > Thuja > Thuja plicata. The sequence goes on from MU225694.1 coordinate 29,154, forward strand.
TAAAATGGTTGAAGTGAAGACCAATTTTATTGTTCAGCTAGATATTTCACACTGGCAAAAATAAATGTTTCTTTACATTTGATTTTGAGGTTCTTATGGCTATGTTTTTGAATTTGTACATTTTTAGATGCCAGCTGGAATTTTATGATTAACCTCCAAAGGTAGTTGTTGAAGAAGAATTTGGATTTATGAGCCTTCCCTCTTCTGAAAGGAAAATATTAGGGCAAGACAATGCAAATTAGAAGCTTGAGCTAAGGTATGTGGATAGCTTTCCCAAACATGTTACAATTTATGTTAAGCTTACCATGCAAGTGCTTGGATATTGAATGTTCTTTCTTTCTTTGTTTTTTAGGAAGCTGAGGAAAAAGCTAACAAAGGGGAATAAGCTAATATGGTAGCAACAAGAAGGGGGAGTGGGGTTCAAAACATTCAAAGGTTTTTGATCTTACCCTCCAAGTTCTATGTGGTTTTATGTAATTGTTGCTTAATAGTGGTTATGAAGATTGTATTCTAATTCGACTTTTACCTCTGGAAGGCTATTGTGTACATAATTTTGATAGATATAAATGATAAAGAAAAAATAGATGAATTGATTCCAACATTTAAATTAACAAACATGACAAATTGTAAATGTAGAAGATGGAATTGACAGCTTTAAGTGGCTCCTTTAGCCTCACTTCAAAATATTTCAAAATTGAACTGAAGACTAATATAAATGAATTATTTCCCTTGTATGAGTATCCATATCAAAACATATTCATCTGTGGTAATTTATTCTATATTTTGAAAATTAATGTCATAATTGGCCAGGACTTATTCTTAGAAGCAAAGAAATTAAGGAAATTGGGTGGAGATGTTTGATGAATTTTGAAGTTGAGTGAGGTTTTTAAGCTATTGAATCTGACGTGATCAAAAAGTTCTTAGATGGGTATGAACTTCAACAAGAGAAATGAAACTAGTAGATGTGTTAATGATGGAACACTTTTCTACCTTGTGTTTATTTTGAGGTTCTGCTTGGAAAGGATGCTTGGGATAATATCATAAATCAGCATCTGTAAAGCAGTACAAATTTATAAAGAAATTATAATTTGAGTTACATAAATTGATAGTTGATACACAATAACACCTAGTCTCATAAAAAGCTAGCATTTGTATTGATCAAGAATCTTAATAGCCTAAGAAAAAATCTTAGAATTTTTATTTTACATGTCGGTAACATGGAATGATACTCTTTTTGCATATCCTTATTGTTTGTTTTAATTGTTAGTAAGTTTATATATTCATTGGCAAGCATTATTAGCAATAGATGAAGCGATAAAATTATTCATTCAAAATGAAATTTTTTTTCCCAAAACATGAGGATTCAAGAAAATTTTAAAATTTGTTGAGTAACATCTATTTTTTATTATATTATATGATAACTATTTGAAATGCCATCCCATAATTGCATACCAAATTTTTTTTAACATAAACTATTGTCGTTGAAATTTTGACTCTCACTGGACACTTTTGACGTTGTAGTCGTCGAAAATGAGTTTGTCTTACTTCAACTTCAATGAAACTTTTGACGAGGACCTTGTCAAATATCAAACCTTTCGACGCCACATTTTCAAGCATTTGAGCTCTTTTTCGATGACAAAATGGGTCAAAATTTTGACTCCAAGTGGACGCATTCAACATTGTTCTCATCAAAAATGATTTTGGTTGACTCTAACCATCGATAAATATGTCCACCAAAACCTCGTTAATGAAATAGCAACCTTGTCAAAATATGATGTGAGCCACCGTAAAAAATTAGATCTTTTGACGCCACATTTTACAATCATTTGACCTAGTTTTCGATGCCAAAAAGCGTCAAAATTTAGAGACTCAAGTTTGTCATCGATAAATGGACCAAAAAATTGCGACAAGTCCTTTGGTCGACAAATCAATCAATGCGCGTAGAAATTTTGACCAATGGGCGTCGAAAAATGAAAACAATTTTAGTAGTGAATGAATTTGATCATCCAGATAGAGTTTGAAGTTTAGGAGTTCCCACCAAAAAGAGCCATCACTTATTTCAAGCTAGGTGGGGATACAATTGACGATATAAGGGAGTTGGTATGTGAAGAATTTTTGAATGATGAGAATTTTGTGAAGACTAAGGAGTTTAGACATTTCATGTATAGGTTTGTAAGTGAAGAGGTTACATTCTCAAAGTTAAAGTAACCCATCCTTATGTGCCACAACCAACTCTCATCTTCTTGCCCCATGCATAATTTTTTCACTTTTGACTTCATTAAGAATGAAGTGATTTCAATCTGTTTTGTAGGCATAGTATATTAATTTTCCATCTTTCATAATTTTGAATATTCTAGAATGAAATTGTAATGAAAGAAAAATAGGGATAATTATGAGGCAATCATTAGGATGAATGGACAAACTAGGAAGATCACACACATATTTTATCATACATGAGAAGGAATATGATCCACTAGGCTTAAGGAGACTTAAGCGTTGAGTGGATGCTAGGATTCCTTTTCTCGAGTTGAAAATTATTATATGCAAAATGGAAATGGAAATGCAAGATCTAGAGCAAAGGTGGAAGGAAAAATGAAGTGATATGAATGAAAGTAGATAATATGTTGTAAATACAATTCGAATACCAGATTTGCAAATCTAAAATAGTAACTGATTTGTGATCCAAATTCTAGTTTGAAATGGTAGGTTTAGGCTTTCCAAGAGGGTCTGGGGTGAGTTAGAGGTTTAAGGAAAGTCTTGTCACCTTTGACCAAATAAAATTTAATGAAAATACTGCCAATTTATATCCCTCTATCATATCTTCCTATAACCTTTTCCAGAGTTGTGTCACTTGTCACCTGCACACAAAAAATAGGGAAAATATTGGAGAAAATGGGTTCTCCTTAGTCAAACCCTTATTGAGGAATTAACCTTGAAATCACAATAGAAATACTTGAAAAGGAAGTGTGTTAGCATGTAGCAGAGGTTTGATAAGATGTTACACCTTCACAAACCTTTGTCATGTCAAATTTATCATGAATATGCTTGAAAGTGTTGTTGATTTTATCTTGATATTGGATCTAGGATAGGAAGAACATGAATGCCTTCACACATGCTTAGATATAGACATTACTCCTTGTCTTCCATGCTTGATTCTTGATGCTTGAATGAATATGAACTTGATTTCTTAAATTTCCTTGATTGATCCTTGAATTGATAGCTTGAGTTCTTGAATGTACAAAATGACAAGAGATTCCAAAATGAGGGAGGTAGCTTTTCTTTTATACCCTGCTTGGTCATTTTAGGGCTCAAAACTTGAAGGAGGCCTATTGGGCTTTAGAAATCATGATAAAATCAAAAGACCATTATACCATTCAAATTTGGTCTTAATTTATAGGGTATATGGAAAATCCAAAGGTTTGGGGCAAGTGGACTCACTTCTTACCTACCCAAGTTCCCTATACTAGCCAATTCAGGCTCAAATGTGGGTCATTGATCAATTTTGATAAGGGAATTTTGAAAATATGTATGAAATAGAGGATGGATCAAGAATAATGGGCACAAAATCCTTGGACACTAAAATGGGACCTAAGGACAAAAATAGTACATGGATACAATTTAGACACTACAAAATGCAAAGGTGTACCCTTCGTCACACATTTGACTCACACAATAGATTATGCTACATATAAAATATCTTTGGTTTTGGTTATTTTGTCTTCTACACTGAGTGTACCTTTCCCTTTTATGTTTGCAATATAATTATTTCCAAGTTTCAGTTGTCCTTTATCTGCCTCCTTTAAATAGAGAAATTTTCTCTTGTCACCAGTCATTTGAGTTGAGCATCCACTACCAACATACCATCACTTTATTTCATCTTGAGAATGTAGAGCAATCTGTACAAGCGTATATCTCTCTTTTTTCTCTTAGTCCTTGTTCAAAACTTTATTTGGTTCATTCATTTTCTTTTCTTGGAGGCGTAGTAAAATAATTCTGCAGAACTTGGCTGTGTCTAAAACTGTTATAGTTATAACATATGATATTATTATCCATTGGAGGAGAAAATGAGTTTAAGTTCCTCTTTAAATATCCAAAATAATTTATTTTAGGCACTCTACAATCTCATGCTCTATGACCATATCTATTGCATGAAAAACAATTGCCATCAAAAGAATATTTGAACTTGGTAGTGAGTGACTTTACTTTAGAGAATGTCTATTTGAGATTGTCCTTGTTTCTTTGAGGTCTTGCAAGCCTTTATCCTCCTTCTTGCTTGGTTCCTTTTGATGTCTTATTTGTTCACCTCCTTGTGTGCTTCCTTGTTGGAACTTTTGAGAGCTATAACATAATTGATGATCCAACTACTTTGTGGTATGTGAACTTTCACCATTAAAACCAAGACCACTTTTGACAATGGGTAATCTTTGTGAATTAATAAGGTCTTCTCACATTATCCAGCTCTTTTCAAACTCTGTATTTTTTAGTACGTGGATATTGTTAGAGTAATAAAGTGATTCCACTTATTAATTAAATCATATTGATTTGATTATTAAGTCACTTATTATCTCTCTTTTACTTAAGCTAAACTTTAGGCATATAATACTTAATTCTTTTATTAATTATTATTATGCAACCTAGATTTTCCCTTTAGGGTTTCGGTATCCTTTTATAAGGATTCCCTCTTTGTAAACTATTCAATTTGATAGTTATTAATTAATTGAGGTTGTTATTGCATTGAGAGTTTTTCTCCATTGTTTGCACAAGATGTTTCCTCTTCCATCGATCTGTTATTTTTGGCCTCCATAGATTTTTTGCTTATCTCTTTCTATGACAGGTTTGCATGCAGGTGATTCTTGGGAGTTGTGGGTTGATAGTTTTCATCAACTCCAATATGGTATCAGAGCTCCAGATATTCATGCCCCTGTTCTCTTCATGAGAGATTTGGCCTTGTTCTTTAAATATGTGTTTTTGAGAGGTTTTTGTCTCAAATTTTAGTAGTTTTTGGGAGGATTTTTTGTTTGGAGTAGTTTGAGCAAAAACTAACATCTTGGTTGTGTTCAGAATGCCCCCAAAACCCCTATTTTCAATAAGGCACGTCCTATTTGGACACAGTTGAAATATGAGCCCTTTTTTTTGCATGTTTGACCTTGGCACGCTTTTTGAGGCAAAAATCTACCTCGCTTTCCATGCCTCTGATGTCAACAGCCACAGCCCCAAGATTTTTTAATATTTTTTTTTTAAAATCTTTTTTTTTGTGTTTTTTTATATTAAAAAAAAGCATGTATTTTTTTATGTTTTTTTCTTAAAAAAAGCATAATGTTTTTTTATTGTTTTTTTCATTAAAAATAATAATATTTTTTTTCTGCCATTTTGGTGGGAAATCTAGAGGCAGTATTTTTTTTGAGGAATCGCCAATTTAGCAGGGCTCCGCTATTTTTGGCTGAGGTTTCATGAGGTTCACTTCTGTTTTGACCTCCCGGTGGTTTTTTGCTCATATCTGGAGCAAATGGAGGCCGATTTTTGACTTCCTTATATCATCGGAAAGCTCTTTCCAAGATGGACGTCTTTTTGGAGGATATATTTTCTGATTTTTCCATCTTGTAGGTTTTTTCTCTTGTCAAAGTCAGGGTTATATTTTGCACTCCGGGAGCCATAACTTGCTTATCTAGACTCCTTTTTTTGACTTCTGCATGGGGTCGGAAAGCTACTTCTGTTCTCTTTCTTATTCCATGGGTCTCACACCCAGATTCTGCTCCACGTATCTATGTATTTATTTTTTTTCTTTATGGCATTCTGGTAGATATCTTGGATGTTTCAGGTCCTAGGATCGTTTCCTTCTCTGAACATTCTATACACTTTTTTCTGTAGCTTTCTTTTGTAAACGCACTAAAATAAAGTGCCTGCAGTTGCATATATGGGATCTTGTACACCTTGTGCTTGTCTGTACTCGCACTCAGTTATAAAGTTCCATGGGGGGGTTATGATGTTTTTCCTTTTGTGCTCATCCACCTTTGTTAAGTGAGTGTCCCTTCCACGATATTAGCCTCATGATGTGTGTCTAGAAGATCATTTCTTCTACTTCGACACCGCCCTTTATCATGTGCTTGTACCTTCTTTTGCACTATTGGTGTTCTTGATTCATCTTCTTGCAGTTGTTTTTGGCATTGCATTTCAGTGTTCCTTTCAGACCTCTCCATGTTCAACATTATGGGGGTATCTCATGTTGGTTCTAATGCTTCCTTGGTTTGATGGAGTGATCTATGTATTCAGTATTTGTTCCTATGTACTAGGCGGATGCAGTAGCTGGTACCTATGCATTTTGGTGAGATGGATCATTTACCATATGGACACTCTTCTTTCATTCCTATTTTGGAGGCATTCTTCCATCTTCGATTGATTAGCTCTTCAGGATTTGTTTAAAGTCTTCTCTACCTGATCATGTTCTATTACAGTGGAGGTTCCAGCAGTCATTTTTTGACAGTGTTTGCAACTTCAAGGCTTCAGAGGTGTTCTACATGTTCTTTCTTTGTTCCTATTTTCTGGGATATTCTCTAGTTTGGAGGCTTCTTATGTCCTTCACTGGGCTTCATCTCTTTTTGGAGAGGGGTTTTTTCCACTGAGTTTTCTCCTTTTCTCCTCTTTACAGAGATTTTTTGTATTGGGTACCTCATCAGGCCTTGTTGTCGGGACCCATTTTTCCTGCTTTCAATAGTTGTTTCTAGGTTTTTAGCTTCTCCCTAAGTTTATGTTAAGGGGGGTGTTAGAGTAATAAAGTGATTCCACTCATTAATTAAATCATATTGATTTAATTATTAAGTCACTTATTATCTCTCTTTTACTTAAGCTAAACTTTAGGCATATAATAATTAATTCTTTTATTAATTATTATTATGCAACCTAGATTTTACCTTTAGGGTTTCCCTTTTAGGGTTTTGGTATCCTTTTATAAGGATTCCCTCTTTGTAAATTATTCAATTCGATGGTTATTAATTAATTGAGGTTGTTATTGCATTGAGAGTTTTTCTCCATTGTTTGCACAAGATGTTTCCTCTTCCATTGATCTGTTATTTTTGGCCTCCATAGATTTTTCACTTCTCTCTTTCTGTGAAAGGTTTGCATGCAGGTGATTCTTGGGAGCTGTGGGTTGATAGTTTTCATCAACTCCAATAGATACAATTTAGACACTACAAAAATGAAAAGGTGTACCCTTCGTCACACATTTGTCTCACATAGTTGATTATGCTACATATAATCTACAAAACAAGAGATGTTGAACATCTAAACCTCTTGATTATGATGTTTTGAAAATACTTGTTGATTAAGCATACATGTGTGCAAGAAATTTTGTTGTCATTGATGTCAAATGTGAATTGTGATCTTGTCAAAGAAAAATAAAATCTACAAGATATTTTAATAGGCCAACCTCCCTCCATTAGTATAGAAGTTAATATTAATATAGAGGTCAACCCCCTTTGCTATATGTCCCCATTTTGGGCAAGATAATTGATTTAAAAAATGACAAGTTCTTACCAAACCAACTTGCTCTCAATGCATCATAAGAGATATTCGAAAGAGAATTAGAAAAACGTAAATCTTTGAATTGATCTATCTAGATAAGGTGTAACCAAAATTGAAGGGGCACTAGAAAGAGGTTTTTGAACTTCAATACAATCTCTAAGAGAGTCGAATCCCATGGAAAGTGCAAAATTTAAGAAAGAATAAAATAACAAAATATATAATAAATAATTGCAAACCACATCTTGAAGAGGCATAGCTCTTGTTTTAGATGTTCACAACATCATAATCAAGAGGTTAAAAATAAAAAAATTGAAAAAAACATAAACTAATAAGGCTCAGGGAACAACTATAGACCAAAGAAGATAACTAAAAATTAAATAATTAAAATTAAAAATTAAAACAAAATGATAATTAAAATTAAAAATTAAAAAAAAAAAAAATTAAAATTAAAAATTAAAACAAAATGATAATTAAAATTAAAAATTAAAAAAAAAAAAAATTAAAATTAAAAATTAATAAAAAATGAGGGAACAACTATAGACCAAAGAAGATAACTAAAGTAGAAAAAAAATTAAATAAAGACATAGCATAAGAAGAGGAAAGGGATGAGTAGAGGAATTGAGTGACAAGACTAAACTAGTAATTGTTTACTTCAATTGTTCACCAATTTTTTATTAATCTTTCTTTCAATTTTAGTTTTTCATTATTTAATTTATTTATTTTTATTATTATTTTGTCTTATTTAGTATTGGTCATTTCTATTTTTTTTTATACGTAAGAGGTCGTGGCCGAAGGAAGTATATAAATACTAAGCATATACATAAAGGTTTAAGCTATAGTCCAAAAATAACCACATCTCCAGTCCATAACCAAAATGGAGGAAAGAGATGCTCTCACCCACTGAATCTTAACAGTTTATAACTACTGACAACCTTAACATCTAAGGCAAGTAAAAACAAGAATATATAAGCACTACCATAACAAAAAATCTCAGAATGCACTTAGCTCTCTATACTATCCCAAGGATGAAGAAGATCCATCCTCGTTACTCGATGTTGAGGATGCACTCTTTGTTTCATCATGCTCTTCTAAATTTTGCAGGTGGTCCGAGTCTTGTTCCTCATCTTCCTCGTCATCCTCAACATCCTCCTTTGTAGCATCTTCATCTTCCTCCACCTCCTCCTCATCTTCTTCATCTTCGTCCTCTACATCTTCATTGTCCTCCTCAGTATCAGAGGAATCCTTGCCTCCCAGTCCATCCAACTTCTCATTAGATTTATATTGATAAACCCAGTCGAGGTCATCATCCAATTCATCCCCGAAAGGGGCATCCATACCGTCCTCCAGACCCATAAATTTTGAAAGAAAGGCAATGCCTCTTTTCATCATATATCTTCTTATTTGGAGGTCCTCCCACTCCCAACCCCGTAGGATGAAGGGCACCTACGACGCCCGCCATAAATGTTACTCCTTGGGTTCGAGCCTAGGCTTGGAAATGGTTCCCTGACTGTCATGGTTGTAGCTAGGTCCCAAGGTAGCGGGGTTGTGAGTTCCGCATCAATGTTTACAATTGCCCCATGCAAACCGACTAGGAAATCTTCATTGAAGAGGCTATGACAAAATTACTCAGCCATGACTTATTTTTACTTTTAGCTTTTTTTAGTTTTTAACCATTCTTTTGTAAAAAATTAATTTGTTTTTTACTTTTTGTAACTGTTTCTTATTTGTTTTTAATATTTTATTTTACTTTTTAGTCTTTCTTATTTTTATGGTTTAGTTTTTAAATTAATTTTTTGTTTCTATTTTGTTTTTTGTTTTTTGTTATTTTATTTTATTATAGAGTACTAATTTGTCTTTAATTTTTAATATTTTAGTATTTCTTGTTTTCATTCTTAAATATATTTCTAACACTTTCCTTTCTCAATCTCTTTTCTCTTTCTCTATATATGGCAACTCAGAAAAATATACAAAGTTTAATTCCGAAAAGAATTTGCATATTATTTTATGAATTGTGAAAAATTAATTTCTTCTACTAATATTATAATATATAATAAATAAATATTACTGTTTATATAATTACTACACATACATTAATAATTCTATAATTACTATATTATTTACAGATTATTTATTTATATATTACTTTTTAAATATTTTTACCAAATAAGTGTGTATTTTATTAGTAGCTTTAATTTTCATTGCATGAATGAATAATTATTTTTAAGTAAAATATATTTAGAAAAATTATATTCATAGAATAGCATGCATGTTTACAAATTTAATTTAAAACGTTGGCCTTAGTAAAACTATCTTTTTATTAATAGCTTTAATTTTCATTGCATGAATATTTTTTTTTAAAGTAAACTATATTTAGAAAAATTATATTTATAGAATAGCATGCATGTTTACAAATTTAATTTAAAGTGTTGGTCTTAGTAAAACTATCTTTTTATTAATAGCTTTAATTTTCATTACATGACTAAATAATTTTTTTTAAGTAAAATATATTTAGAAAAATTATATTTATAGAATAGCATGCATGTTTATAAATTTAATTTAAAGTGTTGGTCTTAGTAAAACTATCTTTTTATTAATAGCTTTAATTTTCATTGCATGACTAAATAATTTTTTTTAAGTAAAATATATTTTAAAAAATTATATTTATAGAATAGCATACATGTTTACAAATTTAATTTGAAGTGTTGGTCTTAGTAAAACTATCTGTACACTCATTGATAAAAAAAACAAAACAAAAAAAAACTATCTGTTCACGTTTAAAAAGCAAATTATTGTTTTCCCTATATATATCTTCCTATAATTCAATTCTTGAAATGAATCTTTCATTGCGCAGTTGTTTTTGGTGGATGGCATAATCACTCCTTAAAAACAATGATAATGGAAATGACAGAAGGAGAAGCTGGGAACTCTGCAGAAGGGTGTTATTTCGAACAGCCAAACAAGCGAAGGGGTCGTCCTCTGGGTTCTAAAAACAGGGCCAAAACCCCTGTTACAGTGGAAGATTTTGAAGGTGCAGTCAGGCCTATTGTCCTCACCTTACAAAAAGGGACTAACATAATTTATTGCTTGAATCAGTTCAGTGAGAGGAACCAGATTGGAATCTCCATTTTGACAGTTTGTGGGTCAGTAACCAATGTGGAAATCAAGTCTACAAGATTAAGAGGCACCTTTGAGTTGAAGAAGCTCTGTGGTTCTTTTATGCCTCCCATCTGGAGTCTTCCTCCAAGCACTTTGTCAGCAACTCTGGAAAGTCCCGCAGGGCAGATCACAGGAGATATTATTGGATTTGGTCTTTGGGCAGCTGGTCCAGTTACTATTGTAGTTACTCAGTTAGCCAAACCTGTTTATTATGATATTGACTATTGTGATGGCATTGGCAGTAGTAGTATGCATCATCTTGCACCCTACTCTTCTTCTGCTGCTCCTTCAGCTACTCAATACACTTTTCATCCAAATCAGAAAAATGGGTTTCCTTCTGGTGTAATTGACTCTGGTAATGACATTGGCAGAAGTGGTATGCATCTTCCTGCACCCCTCTCTTCTTCAGCTGCTCAATACACTTATGATCCAAATCAGAAAATTGGGTTTCCTTCGGATGTAATTGACTCTAGCAATGGCATTGGCAGAAGTTAGTATGCATCATCTTGCACCCCTTTCTTCTTCTGCTGCTCCTTCAGCTACTGAATACATTTGTCATCCAAATCAGAAAAATAGGTTTCCTTCGGATGCAATTGACTCTGGTAATGGCATTGGCAGTAATGGTATGCATCTTCCTGAACCCCTCTCTTCTTCTGCTGCTCATTCAGCCACTGAATACGCTTGTCATCCAAATCAGAAAATTAGGTTTCCTTCGGGTGCAATTGACTCTGGTAATGTGCACAATGAATACCCATCCTCTTCAGCTCCTCCTCATCATCCAGCAGGGAGGAACAATGAATGTCATTCATTGGCATCACCTGGGGCCATACCAGATTTCTCCGAGTATTCTATTGATTCTCCGGACGGATCATGGCTCAATACAGTTAATGATGCTCAATAGTCCGTGCACTACAAGGATTAGGGGCTTTAAAAGGATATTAAATTCTGTGCTCTAATCCTTGCCAAATGCTTAGGAGATGATATTATTTTCAGCACTCTGTTCTACACCACCAAATTTGATCTCTAAATTTCCAGGGTACTTTTCACTGGTCTATTTCATGTAAGGTTGGTTAGTTTAGGTGAATTCTGTTGTTGTTTGTTGTTTTAGTTTAGCTTTCTCTAAGTGCAAAATTTTGACATTCAAATAAAAGATTTTTTTTACGTTGGTGTTCTCATCTTTTGAATTCTCTATCATGAAGATTGTGATCATCGTTTTATGAAAAATTGTATGTAAATTAATTGTGAAACTAATATGTACATTAACTTCAAAAGCTCCACTGTTCCAACAATTCGTCATTACTAAATCCCAAATCTCGAATGGTTTCTAATGTCTGAGATTTGGTACACAAAATCAATTAACACCATTCTTTAGAAATAATTGGCAACGGAGCATGTCCTGCCACCAATGCTTTAAAAATTCAAATTTACACCTGCCAATTAAATTTGCCTCAAAGTTTTATGCTTTTTCAACAAATCTGTTGTTTGTGTATCTTACAAAATTTCTCATCATTTGTGGTCGCATATGGTAGTCAACAAAAGAATATATTTGAATTGAGAGATATCAATACAGGAAAAAATTGGAGTGCATATGGAAAAGAATTTGTAGAATGTGTGTAGGAAGTTCATGTTCGAGTTAGAAATGTTGGAATTTTGGTCCTTGAAAAATTATAAAGAGATTTGATTCAAGAAATGTGTATCTGTATGAAGCAGAATCACTAGAAGGTTTGAATATGTCACTAGTTTTTAAAATTGTAGATCTAAAGTAGTATCATGAAGAAAAGTCAAGGGATAGTAGTAATAGAGCTACAATGGAAAACTCAGGTACTACAAAAAGTGAAAGAAGAAATTAAGATTTTGGATAGCTAAGTCAGAAGGAGCACTAGTAACATGCGATATGACGAATACTTGGTAAAGTGGAAAGGAAGGTCTGAAGAAGACTCGTCTTTGATATCAATGGCTGAGGTGGAATGTCTTGGTTTTCCTCTACGCACTAGCTGAGGTAGAATGTCTTGGTTTTCTCTACGCACTAGAATTCAATCAACCTTATGTGTTTAAGACAGAAGCATCATAGAGTGTAAGAGCAATCTTACATCAACGAAAAGTATTTTCTTTTACAAGTTTATTTTTCTTGCATGTTTTCATTTACAATCTTGTCACCAATCAATGGCTAAAGATTCTACCACATTTCACAACATATATGCTCTTGCATAAAGAGATATATGTTCTATTATGATCCTTCAATGTCATATCCACTTTTCATAAGTTTGTTTTATCATCACAGTGGCAATTGATCTCTAAACTTTGCTAAGCTTGATAGGATTATACTCAATTCATTGTCCATGGCTTGCAACAACTCTCCAAGGTTTGTGTCAGTAAAGGAAAACATAACAAGGTACATTGGAACCTTGAATGCTATGTTGTGCATCACATGAAGATTCATAGTCACCACATTTAATTTGAGAGATTCAACTCTACAATTAACCAGCACAAAGCATTCTTAAAACTAGGAGCATAAACTCATTAAGATGATTAGGAAGAGGTAAAGAAATTAGAAAGAAGTTGAGCATGGCATTGTATCGCAATATCCTTTGAATTTTACAATTTACACATTGTAATGAAATGACTAAAACTAAGCGTTTTGGAAGCTTATTGCAACAAAATATTATGTTGAAGTGGCTATAACAAGATAATGATCCATTGCTTAGAATTCTATTAAATTGTTATGAGTTTATTGATTCAACTGCATTGTTGGACGATGTTCATCAAATCCTCTGGATATGACTCGATTACATAACCTTCTCTAGGCTTAATACACCCCTTTCTTTTCCTCTCCACAACAGCATCACCTAATACAGGTGAAATGATAGCAATTAAAAGTCCAAGTGAAACACCATTTTCATGTCTTCAATCTACAAGAAGCTTTTTTACATCGACCATCACTTTTGCTGCACGTTCAATATCGAACTGCTCTCTTTTGTCATATTTAAAAGATGTAAGCCCAAGTATCTCATTAGCCGTTTGATCCATCTGCCGCCCAGACTTCACCCCATGATCAAACCTGCATCATCTGGAAAAAATTGCTCTCCTCCATCAGAGTCTAAGAGAATAGTCTAGAACATCTTCTTCCTCCACCCACAATCCCAGTACATCCATGAGACAAAGTATCCATATTCTTATTGCTCAGAGAAACAATTACAATATTTCACATAGTTGCTTATTTTTGCCTTCAAGACTATATATATATAGATACCAATATGTAACCCCTCGAAACAATTATGCACCTATACGAACTCTCCAAGCATTGTTGTGGTGCAAACTATGAACTGCCTTTTCATTTGTCAATACCCTTCACCACTTTACCCCTCAAACATTTCCTGCCTACAGATTAAAAATAACAAAGTTAGAAATGTGGGTAAACATACCAGAAGAACTCGTAAGATTTATCAACTCAAATCTGAGATTCCACGGACAGTCCCTTACCATGTGTATGGGTTTCCAAAAGGATTAGATCCTCAAACCATGAGGGCGACCCTATGACGAAAACAGGTCTATTTGATGGATTACCATCTGTAATTTTATATGAGACTAATGCTGTTTTCGTCCTCTCCACCAAATCTATAAGGCTTTGAAAATGCTCTTTCCTAGCTGTAGTATATATAGCTTCATGAATTATTTCGGCGCTCCAACTAAGTGGTTTGTGCTTGATGTCATCAGCAAAAGCCTCAGGAAATGCAAAGGCTACAACATTGCCAAAATAATTAGCATTCCCATTTTCATCAAACATGGTCGACCATCAACAGCTATTCCTATACTGCACTGCTTTATCTCTTGGCTATCCAGATGCACTAGTAGGTTCCACAGGTAAGCACAGAAAGCCTCCAGTTTGCTGTACTTTTTGCCATGTTCATTTGTACATGCTTGAATTTTTTCAATGCTTTTAGCACTCAGGTGATAAATTCTACTTGTTAATCTTGGATATTCAATTTCTTGGCTTTTTCCTCCAGGAGCCTGGTTCACATAAACTTTGTCACTGAAAACAGAAGGATCTTGAGGGCGTAGTATAGATTTTGTAAAGCTTGGAATTACAGAATAAATGGACTTGTTTTTAGAAAGCTTAGCCCAACAGGTGAAGAACATGTTGCCAGAAAATGCATCTGCTATCTTGTGATCAAATGTACAGCCAACTACTATACCTCCACAGCTAAACTCTGTCACCTGCACATTAAAA
>MU225694.1:61680-103966 GCA_018584345.1 Thuja plicata
TATATATATATAGTTGGGAGAGAAACCCCATAATCCAAATCAACTCAATGTATCATTTATTAATTAATAATTACACTTGACTTGTAATTTATAAATAGCTCGACAATAAAAATATTTGGAGTAATTTTGGTAGCATAACCATACGTGCAAAGTTCACTATAAAACATCCATCTCAATTACCCAATAAATAGGAGTCAATACATAAAATAATTAGTTAGTAACTATGAACCATGAACATAATCTCCTAAACTATGAAACTCAATTCACCATTCAAAATATAATTCCCAAATCCAACGATGAGTCCATACATTAACCTTGTCACGACCCATTCACCAGATTTTGTGCTTCATTTTTTCTCCATTATGTCCATTCAAAGATGTCTTATGACATGCATGGTGCATGAGCACCTAGGCTAGCCTCCATGGTTAGTAAGTTTTGGGCTTGTACTTGACTCTAGCCAAGTCAATATTTTAGTTTATTTTGTTTTAGGACCTTAGAAGGTCTCTTGCAATGTAGGCTAAGTGAATTAGTCATCAAGACTAAGGTCACATCAATAGCCATTGTTTGTTGTTATTTCAATTTCTTAGGCTTAGGTGTTAGTTGATGGATTGGAGTCTTGAATGTGTCCTAATCTCTTAATTGAGGACATACAGATGCCATAGGGTCTTTAATGATCTTGGATCCTAGAAATAGTGAGGATAGAGGTCCCAAAATGTAGGAAGGAGGCATATTTGAAAATATGCCAAAAGTTGTTATTTTGTTGTCATGACAACATTTGCAATAATGACAAATGTTGCATGCAATGTTTTTGCTTCAGATTCCCCTTGAATCTAGGAGTGGGAATAAACCAAAAAGGTCCTACAATGGTCAAAATAGGCATCTAGTGTATGGGAGACTCGAATCAATAGAGGATTGATTTATTGTAAGAGGAAGAAAGTGAATACAGTCTGCAATTTTTGTGTTTTCCAGAATTCCCGAGCATTTTCCTTATGACAGTCATACTTTGTTGATTGAAAGCTGGAATATAATGCTTGTTTAGTGTTTTTAGGAGTGTTTGGAATGTTTCTTATTCAGTAACCAAGTTGTTTTGAGTAGTGCTAAGTGCTGGTTTGTGGTGTTTTAGTTCAGGGAGTCCATTTTTAGCTTGTTTTGAGTAGTTTAGAGAATCATGGCTCCCCCATGAAATCTAACCATGGATAATAATACATTGTAGATGGAAATTGTAGAGGATTCATTAGTGTATATAGTTTTAGGAGTTAGGATTCTGTAAAATATGAGGAGCTATTTTATATGCTAGGCCCTAGGCGAGTTTGTGAAGCCCGGTTAGAGGTCTAGAGGTAGAAAAAGTGATGAAACATTGCATGGAGGTACGGATTTGTATGAGGGAAGGATTTTTTAATGAAGTAAAATTTCATATCTACCCATTATAGGTAGATAGAAGTCTTACCAATCGTTTAGGGTTTGGTTTGAGCAAGTTTTCTATCAAAATCATAGTTCAGTCCTAGAAATTAGGCCTATTAGGTCTCTTGTCCTTGGTTGTAGGAAACCCCTGTACGGTCACATTCAGACCAAAATTTCTTATGAAAGATTTAAAAATTCCAAAAGGGTATCTGAATCAAGTCTCATATTTTCAATTTTTTTGGAAAATTTTTGCAAAAATGGGAAAAGGTGACTGGTAAAGGCTATAAGGAAAGGCCTAAATTTAAGGGCTCCAAAGTGTGAAAAGTGGAATCCGATAGAAATATGTTTGAAGATCCTTCAAAAATGGATCAAATGAGTGGTGTTATGCATTTTTACATTAGGATGGCCACCCTTGCAATGTTGGAGTATGTTTATGGAGATTTGGTACTTAGAGTCTTATAAGTGAGAGTGGGAAAGTGAACTAAAATCAAGGTGTTGATCCTACAAGGTAAAGTTTTCAAAGTGTGACTCTAGTAACAGAGTTGGAATAGGTCTTAGTTAATTATCTAAGCCTATTATAAGATCCTATAGAAGAATAGGATACTAGGAGGCAAGAAAAGTCTCTTGGAGGGAGTGGAAACTAGCCTTGGAGTTATCATACACCAATGCATCATAAGTTAATCAACAAGTGTAACTCCCTCTTATAGCTCTTATGCATCATCTATGCTCTTAGAGTTTTATATGGGAGGATTTATTTTCATAGGCATTAGCTTATGATCTAGAAAAGATTAAGTCATGTTTAAATTGAAGATCTCAAAAAGATCCATGTCATTATAGCTAGACTTCTCTTATCTCTCTTTGGCATTATTTGGGGCCAAAATTGATAACAATATGCCAAAATTTGCATATTTGTGTTCTATAGCCCATAAATCATACTTTTTTGTGTTCTTAATATTAGCATGCAAGGTTAAGATATTTTTTCCATTAAATTTATGTGGATATGAATAAGATATTAGTAAATATATTAGAATGTGTGCAATGGGGATATGCAGGGACTAGGGAAGTGAGCCCAACTTTGCACAAAATTACACCATTTGTTTACATGCAAATATATTAGGATATAATATAGGTTTTCCATATTCCACATGCCAATACTCCCAATTCATTGTTGAAGTCACTTCAGTTATCTCAGTTGACTTGAGATAAATGTCCAAAACACCAAATAAAAATAATTTAGACCTATAATAAGTGTTTTAATTTATGTGGATATGAATAAGATCTTGGTAAATATATTAGAACGTGTGCAATGGGGATATGTAGGGGCTAGTGAAGTGAGCCCAACTTTGCACAAAATTACACCATTTATTGATATGCAAATATATTAGGATATAATATAGGTTTTCCATAGTCCATATGCCAATACTCCTAATTCACCGTTGAAGTCACTTCAGTTATCTCAATTACTTGAGATATAATGTTCAAAACACCAAATAAAACTAATTTAGACCTATAATGAGTGTTTAAAAAATATATCCAAAAATATTCAATAGCAATTTTTTAACCTAAACTCTCAATCCTAAATAATAAGATTATCATGTTCACTTAATACAGTTTGTTTTTGAATTATCATATTTAATCTGGTTGAAGGCAATCTTAAATAATGCTATTATTATTTAATTATAGTTTTTAGTATTATATGTTGAAGAAAATAAATAATTTGTAAGTGTAACTCTCTAAGTCTTTTTTTATTAGGTTAGAACTTGAGTTTTTTGTGATTCAAATATTTATTACTTTTGCATTAGTTTTGTTAAGTCAAATACTTGAATACTTTTGCACTTAGCTTTGTTGAGTCAAGTACTTGAATACTTTTATACTTAGATTTGTTGAGTCAATACTTAAATACTTGAATACACTTAGTTTTGTTGAGTCCAATACTTAAATACGCTTAGTTTTGTTGATTCAAGTACTTAAATACTTTTACACTTGCATTTATTGAGTCAATACTTTAATACACTTAGATTGCACTTGGTTTTGTTGAGGCAAGTACTTGAATACTTTTATACTTAGATATGTTGAGTCAATACTTGAATACACTTAGTTTTGTTGAGTCCAATACTTGAATACACTTAGTTTTGGAGTCAAATATTTGAATATTTTTACACTTAGATTTGTTGAGTCAATACTTGAATACTTAAATACATTTGCCCATTTGGGGGCTAGAATTAGACTGGAATTGGCATTATCTAATTCTGGATAATGCCAAATTCCATGTTTGGGTCCATGAATAAAAATGGAATCGAAATTACGAAATTCTGATTTTGCCCCAAAATGGGCATATCAATCTTCCACCTAAATAGGTGGAATTGGAATTTCAATTCCAATTCCAATTTTTACAAAAGCAAATTTAATATCTCGCCGGATTCGTGACATGATAGATGTGTAAATGTGTAAATGTGTATATGTGTATATATACACAAATGTGTGTATATGTGCGTATATGTGCATATATACATAAATGTATGTATTTGTGTATATGTATGTATATATACACATATGTGTGTATATATGTATACATGTGTGTATACACACACACATATAGGTGTGTATATATACACACATGTGTGTGTATGTGTATATACACATATATATGTGTATATATATGTATATACATACACATACATGTGTATATATATACACATGTGTATATATATACACATGTGTATATATACATGTATATGTATATATACATGTATATGTGTATGTGTATGTGTGTATGTGTGTATGTATGTGTGTATGTGTATATGTATATATACATATATATGTGTATGTGTGTATGTGTGTATGTGTATGTGTGTATGTGTGTATGTGTGTATGTGTATGTGTGTATGTGTGTATGTGTATGTGTGTATGAATTTGGAGTATTGGCATGTGGAATATGGAAAACCTATATTATATCCTAATATATTTGCATATAAACAAATGGTGTAATTTTATGCAAAGTTGGGCTCACTTCCCTAGTCCCTGCATATCCCCATTGCACACGTTCTAATATATTTACCAATATCTTATTCATATCCACTTAAATTTAATGGAAAAAATATCTTAACCTTGCATGCTAATATTAAGAACACACAAAAATATGATTTATGGGCAATAGAGCACTAATATGCAATTTTTGGCATAATGTTG
Source organism: Thuja plicata (assembly GCA_018584345.1). Lineage (NCBI taxonomy): Eukaryota > Viridiplantae > Streptophyta > Pinopsida > Cupressales > Cupressaceae > Thuja > Thuja plicata. Next base: position 66,271 of record MU225694.1, read on the forward strand.
TCAATTTTGGCCCCAAATAATGTCAAAGAGAGATGAGAAGTCTAGCTATAATGACATGGATCTTTTTGAGACCTTCAATTTAAATAGGGCTTAATATTTTCTAGATCATAAGCTAATGCCTATGAAAATAAAGCCTCCCACATAAAATTCTAAGAGCATAGATGATGCATAACAACTATAAGAAGGAGTTACACTTGTTGATTAACTTATGATGCATGTTAAGGCATGTCATAAGACATCTTTGAATGGACATAATGGAGCAAAAATGAAGCACAAAATCAGGTGAATGGGTCGTGACAAGGTTAATGTATGGAGTCATCATTGGATTTGGGAATTAAATTTTGATTGGTGAATTGAGTTTCATAGCTTAGGAGCTTATGTTCATGGTTTCATAGTTACTATTTAATTATTTTATGTATTGACTTCCTATTTATTTTTATTGGGCAATTGAGATGGATGTTTTATAGTGAACTATCAGGTATGGTTATGCTACCAAAACACTCCAGATCTTTTTATTGCTACGCTATTTATAAATTACAAGTCAAGTGTAATTGTTAATTAATAAATGATACATTGAGTTGATTTGGACTGTGGGGTTTCTCTCCCAAATTTTTTTTTTATATAGATCATTATTTAATGGTATTTGTTTTTGTTTCATTTTCTTGTAACTAGATGCTTAATACATTTTTTCACATACCTTGTCATATAGATTAATGTAGGAAGCATATTCCACACCTCTACTTCCTTTCAAAAATTTCTCACAATCCATATTTTATAACATCTTTATTGAACATAAAGATATTTATTTAAACTTCACCATTATATTATTTTACGACATTCATATTGTGGGCGTGTTGGTGTTGGTGTTGGTTATTAAAATAGGCATATCAATCTTCCACCTAAATAGGCAGAATTGGAATTTTAATTCCAATTCCAATTTTTACAAAAGCAAATTTAATATCTCGTCGGATCTGTGACATGATAGATGTGTAAATGTGTGTATATTGAACCACCTCACAATAGGTGCTTAGTAATTGTGCCCAAAGCTTCTCTTAGGAATAGTTTATTCAATCTAAGGATCACTTCTCCCACCATGAGATGCATTTAGTTTGTCAACCCAGGGACGTATACTTGAAATGGTACAACACATTATGTGCACTAGGTTCCTTAAAGAGCCATTCTACCTATGCTGCAGGAAAGTAAAGTACATGAAAGGAATCTATACTAAGGCTACAAGAAAGGAAACACACTTAATCCTTACTAAAATGAATGCTACAACTTGCAAACTCTACTTAAACTTATTCTTTCAACCTAGAGCATTCACTATAACTATCCTTGCAGGTGCTGCAGGAACATTCACAAAGTACAATGTTGCAGGAAGAAACTGTAATCTTATATCTAGAATGCTGGAAATGCAGAAAGTAAATCTATTCTACTTATACTCTAATCCACCTACCAAGTGGGCCCCCTTGGTCAGCTTCTACTAATCTATGAACACAAAATATGAACCAAAAGTTACTTCATTATCTTTCAAAACTGATTACATGAGAATGATACATGAAACTGAAAATGAACTTGTTGTGCAAGATACAATTAGAACATTATATTTCCAAAAATCTTCCAACTTACAAACTATCAATCTCATCCCTATAAATAGAGGATTGACTTTCTTATTCTGAAATAGAAAAATGAAGTAACTAACTAAAATCGCGCCAAAGAGAAAAAATCGGAAACTCAACAGCCCACGACATATGCAATGAAATCTGGGTGACCAAGTCAACATGTTGGGAATTCGGAGGAAATATAGCAGAGCTACATTCATGTATATCTGAAATAGTGGCTCCTGATTTGCGATAGCCATGTGTTCTGATGCCATGATGGCTTATCCGTTCGAAGCTGGTCTTTAACATCCTCCTTCAATATTGTCGACCACTCCCAGCGACTCCTACTTCCTGGCAGGATTAGTTATCATGAAAAAGACATTCATACAAGTAGCTTATTCAAATTAATCCAGATGTTAGAACACACATTCTGATTATTAAATGAAATACTGCAACATATATATAATATTGGCATAATATGACATATCTATTCCACCCATGGTTTAATGGTTCTATCTGTACTTGACATAAGTTCAACTGACTAAAAGTTCACAATTGTTCTGATAATACTTAAAAACAGAGTATAAGGATTAATATAATGGAGACAGTAAAACGGTTTCATCATATATGTGTGTATATATGTATATATACACAAATGTGTGTGTATGTATGTATATGTGTATATATACACAAACATGTATATTTGTGTATATGTGTATATATATACACATATGTGTGTATATGTGTATACACACACATATATGTGTATATATACACATATGTATACATATACATATACATATACATATACATGTATATATATACACATACATGTGTATACATATACATGTACATGTATATATACATATATGTGTGTATATATATACACATATGTGTACATATACACATGTGTGTATACACACATGTATATATAAATATGTGTATATACACATATACACACATGTATATACATGTATATATATATACACACATGTATATATATATACATGTGTATATATATAGATGTGTATATATATACATGTGTGTATATAAGCACACACATGCGTGTATGTATACCTACACACATGTATGTATACGTGTATATGTGTATATGTTTATTGTTGGAATTAATGGGAAGTGTGTACTGAGAGGGGAGGGGTGAATCAATACCTCTAAAACTTTCTTATCTTTTATCAATTAACCTTTATGTAATCAATTGTATATCCAACCATCTGTACTATACTATCTTTGTGTAAGACACATCAATTCTTTAACTTAACAAACATGTGAACATTCATAGAAACATTCATGAAATTAGTTGACACATAACACAAGATATGATAATGCAAAAAACTCTTGTTAGGAAGTAAAAAATTGTGGTGGGGATGACACCCACAAATTAGATTCACTATCTGCAGATTGGAAGCGGTCGGTTAAGGCTTACACTTTTGATCACTTCTGATGATCTACCCTGTTAGGAGTATTTGTGGAGACCTATTAAAGTCTACTCTATTAAGAGATTTAGCAACACTATTTAGTGTGCACTTGGTTAAGAGATTTACAATAGGATTGTTAAATCCACCTTCCTTGAAAGGATTTTTACAATTTTCTTCACTTGTTATAATGTAAGAAAATTACACTTTGACCTGATTATATGCCATCTCCTATTGCTGATTACAGATCCATTCAAGATTACATGTATAAGTGTATCACCTAATGTGATTAAATAATACCTCTGTTGCTCGGTACCCTCTGCTCTTGGTTCTTGATAACCAATTTCAACTTTTGTTGTTATGGTTCTTGAATCTTAGTCTGATCCATAGATGTGCTTGTTGGCTACATTCATCCTCTCATCCATAATAATGACTGATTACAACATCTATTTATAGGATAATTTGACCTAATGTAGTTTCACGTATTACAACATTAACTCTATGATCATAGGTTTACAACTTGACCTTGATCTTCTAGTCTATATGTTTTAAATCAGTTAGACTAATTAAAACACTTAAAATAATGTTTCTTGTCCCTAAGTAATAGTTTTAAAACAAATCAAGACTCTATAAATAGAATACAATTGTTTTATCTGGCGTGGAAGTCAGATCCACTTTTTTTGGGATGTAACTAACTTTTGGTGTCTGATGATCGGTCTTCATAGAAATTAGTTTGCATGTCTTTCGATGTTCCTTTGATTGAACTATCCGTCAGGTTCCCTTGCTCTATTGAGTTCCTTTGTTTCTGCTCTTTCAATTTCACTTTGAGATTTGTCTCGTCGGGTGTCTCCGTCAGGTTGCTCATGTTAGGTTGAACTTAGCAATTTCGGTGACCTCTGGTATCTGTACTTTTGGTGTTCCTGAAAGTCTGTCTTTCGGTGTAGCTTTATCGAAGGTCTTCTTTGCATACTAATGGCAAAATAATGTCATCAATTTCCCCCTTTGACATTAGTATCAAACGCTAATATGTGCAAAATACTAACAAAGTGTTTAGTATGTACACCATATATATTCTGTAGTCATTTCATGACTCCCCCTATGCATATGTTGGTATAGTATAAGTTTATGTACATGATACTCTGTTCCTTTTTACCTTGTACTGTTTTCCCTTTTTTTTTTAATCTTTTTGTGTTGTATAGATTCCCTCTTTAAGTTATACTGTACATATCATTATTTTCCCCCTTTTTTGATATTAAGGGCAAAGGTGTATACCTATAGCTTATCAAAAATATGAGAGTGTGAGGACTTCATGTCCTCCATCATCTTCTCCCATCTTTCTTTCAGTTTGTCTAGATCCATGTGCTCGAGTGTGATCCTTGCATGCATGTCATAGATGTTGTCTGCTATAGACATCTCCGGGGTGGCTATCAGTTGCCTTGCTGAGCTAATATGTTGTTGAAGCAGTGTAAGACTTGGTATAAGTTGAGCCTGTAGCTCGGTAACCTCTTCCCTAAATTATGTTTCTGGTTCCCACAGTTCTTGACTTAACCGTTTGACCTCAACAATTTTGTCATAATGCAAATTTATTGCATTGTCATTGGTGGTTAAGTCTTTAGCACTTGTAGCTATATCAGAATCTAACTTTGCTATTTTATCACTATGCTCCTTAGTGCATTTTTCAAGTGTTCTCAATTTTTATATTAAGGAAATAGCTTCAACAATTATTGGATCTAATTCACTTGTTAATCCTGAAAGCTTTACCTTGTTTTCTGCCAGTTCTTGGCTGATCTTTTCAATGAGTTTGTACTAATATTTTTGCTCTTCTCTCTTCTTAATTTCCTTTTTATCATCAATATTCTGCGTTGTGATGGCCTCAGTGAGAGTGGGTAGTTGATCAAGGATAGGTTTATTATGATCAACATCAACATCGGGTACAATCTGATTCAAGATGTCCCTAGTTCTCTCTAGTACCATGGAGTCTCGGTGTTCCTTTATTAGATTCTCCTGTAGTGCCTTCCTTTGTCATATCTCACCATACTCTTTTAGTGATTCATAGTCTAGTGTAGTTGGGTCACACTTAGGTATCTCAATAATCTCATCTAGAGTGACTTCCAACTTAGTCTTCTTGATTTTCTTCTTTTTCTTCTGAGATGCACTTGAGTGTAGAACCATAGCTAGCTTCTCTTCTTTGTCTGTTGTGCTGGATGAAGTGACTGGGGGTTTTTCCTCTTTTTGTTGTTGTATCTCGGTGTCATCTTATTGTTTTTGAGTGGACGTCTCCACATCAACCTTGACGTTATCTGTAGCAACCTTTTCAGTTTCCTTAGGAGTGTCATCTTTTTGTTTAGCTCCTTCATCGGTATCCTTATGTACTTCATCTTCCTTTGATTGTGCATCCTTTTCATTAGTGTCTCCATCTTTTTTCTTTGAATCTCCTTTTGCAACCTCATCAGTATTGGTTACATTTTGAGTGTCTCTGATGACATTCTTGGCATTCTAATCATCGGTGTTGTCTTTCTTTCCTTCATCCCCTGCATCCTCAGGAATGCTTGAATCTTTTGTAGGTAATTTCTCCTTGTCTTGGAGTATATTGATGGCTTCCATCAATATTGGCATGTTTCTAGGTATGTTCACCTGTGAATTATCAATTGTGGTGTCATGTTTTCCTGTCTTGTCCTTGGCAACAATGATAGCTTCATCTTTTTGTATTTCATCTGCAGGATCATCAGTGATGTCAATGATTGTATTGTCCACAATGTTGTCCATAGTGGTGTCCATCCATGTCTCATATGCAACATCCATATCCTTGTTTCCTATGGTGTCCATGTCCTCTTTGTCCAATTCTACATCTGTGATGGTAATTGGTTTGGTGCTCTCAGTAGCCTAAAATATCATTTCTTTGATTTTCATCGGTCTCAAGTAAATATTTGGCAAGGCTTGCCTCCTTAAATGGTATGTTGAGTATCTTACTCCACATTTCTTATTTCTTTCCCTTTCAATTTCTATTAGCTTTCCCTCTAGAACTTTATATGCTCTTAGCTTTGGTGAAAACTTTTGTACGTGTTTCTCTAACATTTCTTGTATCTCCTCTATTTTGGATTATGGAGGCATCAGAGAAAAAAGTACCATTTCCCTTATCTCTTTCTCATTCTATGACCATCTTGAAAATAGTCTCTTGTTTAGCTCCTTGGGCATCTTGTCATCAAATTGTATTGGAACATATTTGTAATTTATCATTTCCTTTATTATTGCCTCTTCTACCTTATTCTGGTGTTTGAGCTCTAGTGTTATCCATTTCCTGATCTTTGTGTTAGTTAGGTCTCCTCTTTCTGCAATAAATTCACACATTTCATAAATGTCCTCTGGAATTTTACTCTTCTCAACTTCTACACCCTCATCTTTTTGGGTGTCCTCAATGTCCTCCTTAGTTTTGATGAACTTTATTCTTTTTGTTGGACCTCTTTTCTGTGTTTCATTTTTCCTCTTATAACTCCTTACTTGACCTTTCTTCAATGGTGGAGGACTTGTTTTCTTAGTTGTTTGAATTCTTGTCCTTGATGTAGTTGTAGTTCTAGGCTTCTTAGCTAGCGGAGGTAATTGTGTATCTAAATCTGTAGACTCAGAGTCACTCTCCTTCTCAGCTTCACCGACAGGTGACTGACCCTCAGTCTCTTCCTTTTGTTCAACTTCTTCATCCTATTTGTTTTCTTCTCCTATTACCGATAGTATTTTCTTTAGATGCTTGACCATTTTATCCTTCTTCCTGTCAATCTTCTTTACACCCAAGCCAGATTTGATTCTTTATTTGGCTTCTTCATAAGTTTTGAACTTGGGTTGTGTTTTATCAATTGGCTCATTTATTAATGCATCAATTGCATTGGATGCTTGATCTATGTTCACTTCATAGTCAAGTGGTTGTAGCCATGTTGTTCTTGGTACAACAAGCTTGATGTATGTGTGGTCTGTGTCTACCATGAAACATATACCAGTCTTGACTTTGTCAATCAATTGCTCGGGGATCCTTACTCTCTTTAGCATTCTTTCCTTGAATCCAGTAAAGTACTCATTCATGACTAACTCAAAATTGTCTCCTAGTGATTTTATAAACTCACTGATCTGTATGGTGACTGGTCTAGTTGTATCCCATTTCACATTTCCTATTGATGGAAAAGATTCTTGGAAGTAGAAGAATATGCACATGATAAGTGAACCATACTTACATGAATTTGATTTTGCATTTCTGATTGTCTTCAAGTTTTCTTCTAACTAATTGAGTAGAATTTTTGATAGATCCAACTGAGTTCCTTTCTTTAAAATATTATATGTTGTATCCACTACTCGGGATGTTATGTTGTTCATCCTGCTAGCTTGAAATAATTTCTAGCCAAGGACACATGCTCCAGATTTCAGTTCATCATCTGTGATAGCGGATACCTTAAGTCCTCTTCCATCACACTTACCTCTTGTAGTCTTTTCAATTTCAGCCTTGGGTGGATGCTTTAATGCTTTTACCTTATTGGTTATTGGATAACTCGTGACTACATGAATAACATCTTGTTTTATTTGTTTAGGCTCATCTAGCCATAACTTATGGTTGTGGATCCTGCTCAATACTAATCGAATCCACTCGGTCCTGAATACCTTTGGGAATAATAGGGCATTTTTGAGCCCTTTCACCTCAATGTGTTTGTGTTCATATTTAATATTTCCATCATCCTTGCATAGCTTCTTGAAAGCTTGTTCAACCTCTAGGTCACCAATTTTTGCAATTTTGCAATGTATGTATGCTCGCATGTCTTCGACGAGCAAAACCCTAGCTGGTATTCATTAGAATGCTCCAGCATTGTCGGGTTGTGATGTAACCTCTGGGCATATCTTATAATGTTGTTCCTCACATGCACTATTCTTGATAAGTTTGACCTTATCCTTCTTGATACTCTTCAACTTAGTGATTCCTAATGTTGTGGCCATTGTTTCTTGAAATTAGGGCTTTCTGTAAATGATTAACAGAGTTCTCAGTTATGCTTAGTACTTACTTTAAAATCTATAGCTGTGTTTGATCTGTTTGGAGTGCTTTGAGTTGGGGTTGGAGTTGCTCTACAATGTTGTCTCTTCTCGCTCTATTTTTCACTTTGGTTGCTTCGCTCAAATAGCAGGTGAGAAATAAAACCCTTTTGTCACCTCTTTATAGACGTCTACCCTATGTCGAGTCATTAATGTAAACCACTCCTTGGTGTGTGAAGATGGATTTGTCAGGTTAAACACTAACTTCTCTTTTTGGTGACAACATGATGTTTCAGGGCATTTGTCTAACATGTTACTTTCACCGACGGGTTTCGTTGTTTCGTAAAGACAACTTTTCAACTTGCTTGATTACCGACGGATCTCGGTTTATATTAGCAACTTCAGCTTTTACATGTTAACTGATGATTTTTGGTAAGTGTAGACAATTCAGCTTTGAGTGTATACCGATGGATTTCGGTATGCATTACCCGATGAAATAGTTGTTACGTAATTTAACAAGTAATGCCATAGTGCATCTATAATCATGCTAATTTGGCATTTCAACTATGTATGATTGGAACTGATGCAAAATATAACTTGGTGTAATGTTGTTCCATACTTGTTCTACTTAGGTGGGGGTGGTGATGTCACCAGATCCATTGGATATGGGTGTCACCAATTGCATTGCTTGGTCCAGCTTCATCATTGCTTGTAGCTTTCCTCCACATTTTGTTTCTTATCTTCTGGATGTCTTCAATGGTATTTTAATTGGGGAAAGTGCTAATCTCTATCATTTGGTCTTTGTTGTCTTTCTTGAGATGATCAACTTCATGACAGTGTAAGCATGCCATTTTGGGGTTAGTCCAGCTTCTAGACTTTCTTGTCCACTGTCTCATATAGTTTGCAGTAATGTGACCAAATCTTCCACATGTTTTACAATTTTTCCGTGTGTTGTAATCCCATACATACTGGTTACTGACTCTTTTCAGTTGATAGGTAGTTTCTTGACCTTTAGGCTTTCATGTTTGCTTTTTATTATTCTAGCATTTAAGAGTAGTGTGTGTTGGAGATTTGATTTAGAGTAGTTGATTGATTGTATGTTTGTCATTGATGACAACATATAATACACAGTAGTAATTCTGTATGAAATTATCTGAATGATGACACAAAGACTTGCATGGATAGATACATGTTTATTATGTTATGTTCATACACGCAGACCCAAATATGATATTTCAGTAAAGTTATGCAATTCTGTTATTAGCAGTTACAGTTCTGGAAGTATAACGGTTTAGGGCCGACGTATATAACGTGTTACATGAGTTGCACCTATCTTCAGGATATGCGTGTGTATATTCATGTTTAGTTATGAGTTGATGATACAAATCCAAAGGCGCCAAACGTGTTTCAAGATGATTGCAAAGTTATGGTTAATTTGGTGAGGCCGACTCAGTGAAGCATCGCGTCTGTTTAGCATTGACTTGTGCGGACTTAATATTGTTTGTGTGCTTAGTTAAGCCGACTAAGATATTGATGAAGTATTTCTAAGAGACGACATGACCTTCTAATATGGAGAAGATACTTATAGTAGTTCAATTGTGATATGCTAAGTGTGAATGATATGAAATGTAAAGAAAGATGTACAGAGTAGATTATCAGAGTTGGTTCATTCATCAAGGATCTATGTGAAGAAGAAGTGAAAGATTGTAATACACTGGAACTAATCAAGACAGCAGGTCTACTCTATAGTTCATCATCAAATATAGTGCATATCTGTTATACAGAAGGTTGTAGCCTTCACCATCAAGCAGTGAGCTTTTGGACAATGAGTCCACCACCCCTAACAGGGTTATTTGTAAAAGACTCCTAACAGAGTCCGACCCTTAACCAGGTCACTATACTTATTGCATTGTACAACTCCTAACAGGGTTGAAATATCTTCTAATAGGGATTACTACAAACAAGTATAGTTTATTATGGGTGCTAATTCCCACCAGGGTTTTTACCATTTGGTTTCCCCGTAATCAAATTGTGTGTTGAGTACTGTGTTATCTGATTATGCATTTACTTTATTGTATATTAAAGCTAAAGAAGTAAAAAGGATTGAAGTAACGGATAACTGATTCACCCCCCCCCCTCTTAGTTATCCTTTGGGAATATTCTAACAATTGGTATCAGAGCCAAGTGCCTTGGAGAAGAAGCCTAACAACTTAAGTTAGATCAGATGTCTTACTTCAGAAAAGAAATCCCTAAGTTTGATGGAGAGAATTACATGGATTGGAAAAATAAAATGATAACACATCTACAATGCATTGGATTTGAGATCTTTGAAATTGCCACACAAGAGGTTGTAATTCCATCTCTGAAAGACCTTGCAAAGGATGATGCTACCAACAGACAAAAGGACATATTTACACATAATGCAATTGCCAAAGAAGTCCTAATCAACACCTTATTTGATAGTGAATTTTCCAAAATCAAGAAAATTGACAGAGCATATTCCATATGGAAATATTTAGAAGACATGTTTGAAGGAGATGTTCAAGCAAAGAATGCACGTAGGAAGACATGAAAGAAGAAATACAACAGTCTTGAGATGTTACCTGAAGAGAACATTAGAGCTTACAGTCAAAGGATAAATGAAGCAGTATTCGAAATCAGGAACAATGGTGGTGAAATATCAGAAGAAGATATAATGGATAAGTTGTTAACTACTTTGACATCAGACTATGAAAACAAGATCAGTATTCTAGAGGAAACTATGCAATTCTCACAAAACTTCAAGAGAGAGACTCCAATCAGCAAAATCTTTGCATTTGAGATATCAAGATTGAAGACTGAACCTAAAAGTGAAACAGCTTTCAAAGCCTTAGTCCATGGTAAGAAATCCTTACACATTCCTAGTCACAATGAGAGAGAAGTTGATGAAGAACTTGAAGAAATCATAGCTATGATTGCTAGAAGAGAAAAGAAAGGAAAAGGTAAATATGAAGGACAACTTCCATTTAAATGTTTTTCATTTAATAAGATAGGTCACTTTGCATCTAAATGTCCCACAAGAGTCAAGAAGTTCAGATCTGATTACAAACCCAAATATAAGAAGGAAGGTTATCATGCTGAAGAAGGTGTAACCGATGAAGATTTAGGAGAAGATGAAATTGGATTCATTGCCCTTAGAGATATGGAAAGGATGCTTGAGGAAATGGACATTGCAGATGAAAAGGAAGAACAAGAGCTAGCCCTACTTTCCAAAGTAGACATCAGAACTGATTGGATCATTGACAGTGGATGCTCTCATCATACGACACATGACAAAGATAGATTTATTCAGTTAGACAAGTACAAAGGTGGTATGGTTAGATTTGGAGATAACACTCCTAAACCTATCATAGGCAGAGGTTCTATCACTTTGGATGGAAAGAGTAAGATAGATGATGTTCTATATGTTGATGGATTACATCATAGCTTGCTGAGTGTTGGACAACTACTTGACAAAGGTTATCATTTAGAGTTCAAAGACAACAAGTGCATCAGGCTCCAAAACAAAAGGTAATGTTTTTTAGCTTAATTTTGATGTAATTTGTTTTGTTGCAAAGGTGGATGATAGTTGGTTATGGCACAAGAGACTTTGTCATATCAACTTTGATAATATAGTGAAGATCAGCAATGTTAAGGCAGTTAGAGACCTACCAAGTATTGCAAGACCAGTTGACACAATATGCAGGGAATGTGTTATGGGAAAGCATGTAAGGAGTTCCTTCAAAAGCAATCAGAACTCAACTGAGAACAAATTGGACCTAGTGCATACAGATGTATGTGGTCCTACTCAAACAAGATCATACTACGGAGAAAGGTATTTCATTTTGTTTGTTGATGATTTTTCTAGGATGATGTGGGTTGCATTCTTAAAGGAAAATTCTGAAGCCTTTGAGAAGTTCAAAATATTCAAAGCTAAAGTTGAGAATGAATCCGGATTGAAATTGAAATGTCTGAGATCAGATAGAGGAGGAGAGTTCACCTCTAATCATTTGTATGACTATTGTGGAGAGCATGGTATTAAAAGACAATTGAGTGCACCTAGAACCCCTCAACAAAATGGGATTGCAGAAAGGAGGAACATGATCATACTTGATACAGCGCGCACTATGTTGATTGAAGGAAAAGTTGCGCACACCTATTGGAGAGATGCAGTGAACACAATAGTATATACTATCAACAAAACCCAATTGAGGCCAGGCGCGGATAAGACATCCTATGAACTTTGGTTTGGCAATGTACCTACAGTAAAGTACTTCAAAATCTTTGGCAGCAAGTGCTACATCAAAAGAGATGATAGTGTTGGTAAGTTTGATGCTAGAAGTGATGAAGGTATTTTCCTTGGTTATTCTACTTAAAGAAAAGCATATAGATGTTTCAATTTGAGATTAAAGATGATAATTGAAAGCACGCATGTTAAGATTGATGAAAATTTTATAGTTCAAGAAAGATACTATGAATATGCGCCTATGATTGAGGATGAATCCAGACCTAGCAACAAAGATACTGTTATTGAAGAAATGTTTGATTGCATTGATGTCTCATGCAATGACCCTGAATCAAGTAGAGATGAATCATAGACTATAGAAGAAGAAGACACACCTAAGGTTCCAAAATTCACATCTAGATACCACTTGAAAAATGACATGATTGGAGTTCAGAGCAACAGTGTTTTGACCATATCAAAAGCAAAAAGTCTAGCAATGGATGAAGAGGTATGTTTACTTTCATAGATTGAACCCTTAAGTGTTGAAGATGCCTGTAATGATTTTGATTGGAAGAATGCAATGAAAGAAGAATTAGATCAAATAATCAGAAATGACACATGGGAATTGGTCCCTAGACCTAGTGATGAAAATGTAATTGGAACAAAGTGGGTATTCAGAATCAAGATGAATGAAGATGGTACAGTAGTTAGAAACATAGCAAGATTGGTATGTAAGGGATATAAGCAGAGAGAAGGAATATACTACACTGATACATTTGCCCCTGTGAGCAGACTGGAAGCCGTAAAGTTATTCTTGGCATACACAACAGTCAAAGACTTTAAAATATATCAAATGGATGTAAAATCAGCTTTTCTAAATGGAGATTTGAATGAAGAAGTCTACATTGAATAGCCTGAAGGATTTAGTCTTTCAGATGAACCAGACATGGTATGCAAATTGAAGAAAGCACTCTATGGTCTTAAACAGGCCCCAAGAGCTTGGTATGGGAGACTTGATGGTTATCTTACCAAGATTGGATTCAAGAAAGGAGCAGCAGATTCTAACCTATTCACAAGAGAAACACCTGATGGATTATTGTTAGTTGCTATATTTGTTGACAACATTATCTTTGGGGGTAATGATAAGCTCAGTAATGCATTTGCAAAAGAAATGCAGAATGAATTTGAAATGTGTATGATTGGTCCTATAAAATACTTTTTGGGATTAAATGTAAAGAAAACAGATAAAGGTATATTCATTAATCATTCTAAATATGTGAAAGAAATATTGAAGACCTTTCAGATGGATGATTGCAAACCAATATGCACTCCCATGATAATAGGAAGCAAGCTTTCTAAAGATGATAACTCCACAGCAGTTGATAAGACATTGTACAAATCTATGATTGGTAAACTCATTTATCTAACTCAATCTAGACCTGACATATCTAATGCAGTTGGCATTGTTGGAAGATTTACAGCTGAACCCAAGTAGAGTCACCTAATGGCAGTCAAAAGGATATTCAGATATCTAAAGGGAACTATAGACTATGGTTTATGGTATCCTAAATCAGAGAATGTAAAGCTTCATGTATACACATATGTAGATTGGGCAAGTTGTATTGATGACAGAAAGAGCACTTCAGGAGGAGAAATATTCCTTGGAGACAGGTTGGTTTCTTGGATAAGCAAGAAGCAGAACTATATTTCTCAGTCAACAGCAGAAGCTAAATATGTTACAGTAGCACTGAATTGTTCAACTATGGTTTGGATCAAGTAGATGGTTAAAGACTTTGGCATTCAGGTTGATTATCCTATTGTTATTCATTGTGATAATACTAGCACTATCAACATGTCTAAGAACCCTGTCATGCACGCAAAGACAAAACACATAGAGATCAAGTACCATTTCTTAAGAGAAAATTTGCAGACAAAGAAGTTAAATTGGACTATGTGAACACCAAAGAACAGCTGATAGATATTTTCACAAAGCCCTTATCAAAGGATACTTTTGAGTATCTTAGAGAGAAGTTGGGAGTAATTCCCTCTCCTAAATATGTTTAGAAGAAGCAACAAAGACATCAGTCATTAAGTGACTGATGAATGGTTGACTACTCTACTTCTGGAGTAGTACCTGTGCCTAAAGGACTATGGTGCCCTTTTCCATTGATGTCAAAGGGGAGTATATAGTAAGGAGTAGTATGTACTAAGGGGGAGCATATACTCTAGGGGAGTATATAGATGGAACAAAAACACAGATAGAGGAACTGCAGCAGTTTAGAGAAATCCTTGATGAGGATATTGAGAAGATTGTAAAAGAAAGAGGACACCATGAACAAAGGATGTTTTTGATATCATATGTTTCCATCAATGTCAAAGGGGGAGATTTTTGGAGATTTGATTTAGAGAAGTTGATTGATTGTATGTTTGTCATTGATGACAACATATAATACACAGTAGTAATTCTGTATGAACTTATCTGAATGATGACATGAAGACTTTCATGGATAGATACATGTTTTTTACATGTTTATTATGTTATGTTCATACACGTAGACCCAGATATGATGTTTCAGTAAAGTTATGCAATTCTGTTATTAGCAGTTACAGTTCTGGAAGTATAACAGTTTAGGGCTGACGTATATAACGTGTTACATGAGTTGCACCTATCTTCAGGATATGCGTGTGTATATTCATTTTTAGTTATGAGTTGATGATACAAATCCAAAGGTTCCAAACGTGTTTCAAGATGATTGCAAAGTTATGGTTTATTTGGTGAGGCCGACTCAGTGAAGCGTCGCATCTATTCAACATTGACTTGTGCAGACTTAATATTGTTTGCATGCTTAGTTAAGTTGACTAAGATATTGATGAAGTATTTCTAAGAGCCCACATGACCTTCTAATATGGAGAAGATACTTATAGTATTTCAATTGTGATGCGCTAAGTGTGAATGATACGAAATGTAAAGAAAGATGTACAAAGCAGATTATCAGAGTTGGTTCATTCATCAAGGATCTATGTGAAGAAGAAGTGAAAGATTGTAATACACTAGAACTAATCAAGATAGCAGGTCTACTCTATAGTTCATCATCATATATAGTGCATATCTATTATACAGAAGGTTGTAGCCTTCACCATCAAGCAGTGAGCTTTTGGACAGTGAGTCCACCACCCCTAACAGGGTTATTTGTAAAAGACTCCTAACAGGGTCCGACCCTTAACCAGGTCACTATAATTATTGCATTGTATTGTACAACTCCTAACATGGTTGAAATATCTTCTAATAGGGATTACTACAAACAAGTATAGTTTATTGTGGGTGCTAATTCCCACCGGGGTTTTTACCATTTGGTTTCCTCATAATCAAATTGTGTGTTGAGTATTGTGTTATTTGATTATGCATTTACTTTGTTGTATACTAAAGCTAAAGAAGTAAAAAGGATTGAAGTAATGGATAACTGATTCACCCCCCCCCCCCCCTCTCAGTTNATTCCCCCCCCCCCCCCCCTCTCAGTTATCCTTTGGGACTATTCTAACAGTGTGCCCATGCATTTTGCAAGTGACATTATTTGTCCATGTAGGCTTCCTTCTTTGGTCATTTCATCTTAGACTTACGTTCATATGCTTTATGTCATTTCTTGTTACATTTATAACAAAATCATATGAATGCAGATGTGGGTTTAGGAATACCTTTCATTTTTCTTCTGCATTTATTTGATGTGTGGCCTTGCTTTCCACAATGATTGCATGTCAGCTTTCTTGGTCTTGGATTTGCACAGACATTCTTTGGATCAGATTGATTGGGTGATTCTCCATTCTCGGTATAGCCTAGACCGGTGTTCTTGTTGACTCTTCGTTGTCCATCAAGAAAATCATCCATTATTTTATTGCTTTCTTTAGCTCTCTTGATAATTTCATTATGATGTTGTTGAATTCTTAGTTTTTGTTTCAGCTTTTCATTTTCTTCCCTTAGCTCACTAATAGCTTCTATTGTTTAGATGAGTTCAACATTCATTTTTTTTGCCTCTTAACTTATAAGAATAATCTGATTAGTAATCTCATGATGATGTTCTATAAGTCTTTGTATTTCAGACACTTTTTCCTGTAGCTTTTTAGTAATCTTTCTTCTATCATCAATAGCTAGTGTTCTCTCTTGCTCAGCTTGTCTATTATTGTTCATGACATCAATCATTCTTACCATCTATGTATCCTGACCCATTTGCAGAGATTTCACTTGTCTAGCCAGATGTTGATTGAATTCATTTAAGATTGTGATGCTTTCATCTGATGTATCTGATGTCTTGCTAGTTGTAGATCTTTATGACTCAAAGAAATCTGGTATCTCTTCTTCTTTCATAATCTATCTTATTGCAATGAGATATCATAATCTTTCTTTCATCTAACATCTATCTCATCTTGATTCTAGCTTCTTTACACTGCTCATAGAATATATGAATTTCTAGCTTCTGATTCTCAATACTCTTGTCAAGTCTGCACTTCTCCATTGTATGATCTTTTCCTCTTAAGTCTTTAAGCTTTCCAAATAAGAGATCTAGCTCCGATACCAATTTTTGGAATTAATGGGAAGTGTGTACTGAGAGGGGAGGGGTGAATCAGTACCTCTAAAACTTTCTTATCTTTTATCAATTAACCTTTATGTAATCAATTGTATATCCAACCATCTATACTATACTATCTTTGTTGAATACATATCAATTCTTTAACTTAACAAACATGTGAACATTCATGAAAGTAGTTGACACATAACACAAGATATGTTAACGCAGAAAAATCTTGTTAGGAAGTAAAAAATACGGTGGGGATGACACCCACAAATTCTTCACTATCTGTAGATTGGAAGGGGTCCATTAAGGCTTACAATTTTGATCACTTCTGATGATCTACCCTCTTAGGAGTATCTGTGGAGACCTATTAAAGTCTACTCTGTTAAGAGATTTGGCAACACTAGTTAGTGTGCACTCGGTTAAGAGATTTACAACAGGATTGTTAAATCCAACTTCCTTGAAAGGATTTTTACACTTTGCTTCACTTGTTAGAATGTAAGAAAATTACACTTTGACCTGATTGTATGCAATCTCCTATTGTTGATTACATATCCATTCAAGATTACATGTATAATTGTATTGGCTAATGTGATTAATTAATACCTCTACTGTTTTATAGCCTTTGCTCTTGGTTCTTGATAACCAATTTCAACTTTTGTTGTTCTGGTTCTTGAAATTCTGAGTCTGATCCATAGATGTGCTTTTTGGCTACATTCATCCTCTCATCCATAATAATGAATGATTACAACATCTATTTATAATATAATTTGACCTAATGTAGTTTCACGTATTACAACATTAACTCTATGATCGTAGGTTTATAACTTGACCTTGATCTTCTAGTCTATATGTTTTAAATAAGTGAGACTGATTAAAATACTTACAATAATATTTCTTTTCCCTTAAGTAATGGTTTTAAACAAATCAAGACTCTATAAATAGAATACAATTGTTTTATCTGACGTGGAAGTCAGATCCACTTTTTTGGGGACGTAACTGACTTTTGGTGTCTGATGCTCAGTCTGCATAGAAATCAATTTGCCTGTCTTTCGGTGTTCCTTTGATTGAACTGTCCGTTGGGTTCCCTTTTTCTGTCGGGTTCCTTTGTTTATGCTCTTTCGGTTTTGCATTGAGATTTTTCTCGTCAGGTGTCTCTATCGGGTTGCTCCTGTCAGGTTGCACTTAGCAATTTTGGTGATCTCTGATATCTGTACTTTCGGTGTTCTTGAAAGTCTGTCTTTTGGAGTAGGTTTACCGAAGGTCTTTTTTGCATACTAATGGAAAAATAATGTCATCATTCTCACCCTTTGACATTAGTATCAAAAACTGATATGTGTAAAATACTAACAAAGTGTTTAGTATGTACACCATATATATTCCTTAGTCATTTCATGACTCCCCATATGCATATGCCAGTATAGTATAATTTTATGTACATGATACGTTGTTCCTTTTTACCTTGTACTATTTTCCCTTTTTTTGATCTTTTTATGCTGTATAGATTCCCTCTTTAAGTTATACTATACATATCATTATTTTCCCCCTTTTTTGATATTAAGGGAAAAGGTGTATACCTATAGATTATCAAAAATATGAGAGTGTGAGGACTTCATGTCCTCCATCATCTTCTCCCATTTTTCTTTCAGGTTGTCTAGAGCCATGTGCTCGAGTGTGATCCTTGCATGCAAGTCATAGATGTTGTCTACTACAGATATCTCAGGGGTGGCTATCAGTTGCCTTGTTGAACTGATATGCTATTGAATTAGTGTAAGACTTGGTAGAAGTTGAGCCTGTAGCTCGGTAACCTCTTCCCTAAATTGTGTTTCTGCTTCCCGCAGTTCTTGTCTTAACCATTTGACCTCAACAATTTTCTCATAATGCAACTTTATTGCAATCTCATCGGTGGTTAAGTCTTTAGCACTTGTAGCTAGATCAAAATCTAAATTTTATATTTTATCGTTATAATCCTTAGTGAATTTTTCAAGTGTGCTTGATTGTTGTATTAAGGAAATAGCTTCAACAATTATTGGATCTAATTCACTTGTTAATTCTGAAAGCTTTACCTTGTTTTATGTCACTTCTTGGATGATCTTTTTCAATGAGTTTGTATTGATATTTCTGCTCTGCTCTCTCCTCAATTGCCTTTTATGCATCAATATTCTACATTGTGATAGCCTCGGTGAGAGTGGCTAGTTGATCAAGGATAGGTTTATTGTGATCAACATCAACATCAGGTACTATATGATTCAAGATGTCCCTAGTTGTCTCTAGTACTATAAGATCTAAAATTGGTGTGTTGAACATAAGGTCTTCTAAATGATAGGAATTACATATGTAAAGAGACTCTAAATCCAATTTTAGTCTAATATACTTAATTATTATGATAAGGAATTGAGAATACTTGTAAATAATTAAGGAGTAAAATACCTACCTCATATCATAGCAGATCTAAAGAATGTTGTTTTCTGGGGTCTGTACTCTGGTTTTGGAAAATCTAAAGCATGATTTGGAACCAGAGCGCAGAGACGAACAAAACCCACTAATCTCACCACTGACCCAATAATCTCGACCTTGACCTGTGCTGCCTCGACATAAAATCTATTTTTAGATCTCGATAGTTTGTTGAAAAGTGTATCCAAATCTGGTCTTAGATCTGCTGTCATGTACCTATAACTCCCAAAAATAGCACCTACAAATATCTAAAAAGAGGGTTTTGGGGTGGCTATATAGGGTTTTTCCTTAGTCAAACCCCCGTTTTGGTAATCTCCACCTCCATAAATAGATGAATATAGAATGTATGTATGTGTTTGTTTGCTCTTTGAAAATAGTCTTTAACATGTAATATCAAGATCTAATCTTCTAGATTAATAATCCTAACATAACATGGAAATGAGAAAGAAATGCATAGATTGGAATATGATAAAGAGAGAATACCAAGCCCCCAAGGCTAAAGTACTCCTACCAATTCACAATCCATAATTTCTATCCCATGATAATGTCCTTTTGAATGCTTTAATCTTGAGAATGGTAGATCTAATAGGAAAGAGCACCTTCTTGCTTCAATGAAGATCTACAATAGCTTTTCCACAAAAATGCTTGAGTGTATCAATATGTCCTCATAGATTTGTCCTTCTATATCATCCTCTTGCGTACTTTCATCATCATTGCATCATGTCATCTCCCGATTTCATTTCATGATCAAATGAAGGCAAAAGAGAGTGTTTATATAGAGATCTCAATAGAGATCTCCTAGGGCAATGCGAGGGACCCAAATTCAAATTTCACCTTGAATTATGGTTCAATCAAAATCACCAACCAAGGAGGGAATGAATTAAATTAGATATCGGAGAAAACACTTTCGCATCCGAACCCAGGGACCTATTTTAAGTTTAGAACCTTGATAAGCTCCAGAATTGAAAGCGGGGACCAACACCCGACAGAGGTCTATGTCAACCTCACCCTTGACCTAGGTCAAGGTCAAACTTGCCCCTGACCTAGGTCAAGGTTGACCTCAACCTTGACCTAGGTTAGGGTCGAACTCGACCCTAACCTGAGGTTTCAGGTAGGTCACCCAGTGGTGTCTGTGAGATTCACAGGTCAGTCGGGGACCTAGGAAGGTGATGGAACATTCCAGAGTGCTAGGAAGAAGGCCTAGAGGCCTAGAGAGAGTATGATGAGGTATAAGAGGTCCCACATATATATCCTACCTAGAAAATAGAAACACAGAGAGGGAAACCAAGGAGAATCCATAAGATCCTAACCCTAATTTCACCTAATCATGAAGAATCAAACACAAATGCATCCTAAATGCAAATCTAATATGCAAGCACACAAACTGAAGGTGCTAAACATACCAAAATGGAAGTGCTTCCATTTTAATATGATACATTTAGCCCCCACTTTATCTTAAATATGACACTACGTGAGTATGCAAGCTAAAGTAAGAAAACATCACAGAGTAAAAAGGATATAGCCAAGTCCTCAATGTAAAGATCCCGCAAGAAACCATTATTATCTGCAACCTGCAACACAAGGTTAATGAAATATCTATAGAGCACCTAAGTCCTAATATAATTATTTTTAGAAGTGTATAAAGCCCCTTATGCCCCCCATTTTTTGGCTTACTGCTTCTTGAAAGGTGAAACAGGGTGATAAGGTAAATTTTATACACTGAATATGCTGTTTATTGAAAATTATTTTCCTAAATCTGTTATAAAATTCCTAAATCTTTCTAAACTGATTCAAGAGGTTGGGTATCTAAATCATGATTCCAATGCTTCTGACGGCATTGAAAACAGAGCTACCAAACTCAAGTTATGATGAAGAGAGTGAATGTCTATCTAAATGCATGTATAAGGAAATCGGAATTTTGACCTAATTAAATTCAAATGAAACCCTAAGAAAACCCTAATTTGAAGATATAAATAAGAGAAAGAGATGTTTACCTTCTCATTCTTACCATTTGTAGAAGTTGGAAAAGGAGACAATATTCCGAAGAGAGGAGAATTTTGAGCAAGCCGTATGGAGGTCCTGAGAGAGCGCCTGGCCAGCGGACAACCACTACCTGAGGTAAGTTTCCTGTTTTGATATTTAAGATTGAAAAATTCATGTTTTTATAGGAAAGGTCAACCCTGACCCAGAAAGGTTGACCTTGACCCAGTTATGTCAACCTTGACCTTCTGAGGTAAACCCTAACTGGGAGGTTCTATCCTTTTTGGGGTGAATGTCGACCCTGACCCACAAAGGTCAACCCTGACCCAAAAAGGTTGACCTTGACCCAGAAATGTCGTCCCTAACCCAAAAAGGTTGACCTTGACCAAGTCAAGTGGGTACAATGTTTTCCTGATGATAGAATACTGATATGATATTCTTCTTGTGCTTACAGGACAATGTCTGTCTTGGAGAGCATCCCTTCGGAGGGTTATTGTTGATTGTCAAAGAGAGTATGGTCGAGCTACAGCTAGATGAGATACAACTTTTGAGAGATGTGGGATTATACTGGGTAGCATTCCTACCATAGATGAGGTTCCATCGGTCCATGATTTCCACCATGGTAGAGAGGTGGGATGAGGGTATTTGTTCCTTCCATCTCCCATCAGGGGAGATCATGATCACGCTGGAGGATGTGTACAGGATTCTACAGCTTCCAGTTTGAGGTGAACCTGTCAGACTGAGAGGACCACAGGGTCCACCGGAGGTATTGGGAGATGGAGAGTACTATTTGGGATGGGTACCACAAATGAGGACCCAATCAGATCAGATCTCCCTATCATCCATACTAGCAGGTCTGACACCTTTGGTACAAAAAGTGATGCTATGTATACTCTCGTTGGTTGTGATACCCAACACAAAGAGTACAATTTTCTTTGCACCATTTACCAACCTTGTGCATAGGATGGAGGGTGCTAGAGTTGTTTTCTCATGGGGCGCAACATGTGAGCCTGTCTTTACCATGAGTTGAGTCAGCTAGTGAGATACCAGCGAGAGAGTCTTACAGTATGCACCTTGTTATAGGTTTGGATGTTTGAGCACTACACATGTACATGACCATAGGGTGTTCCAGTGATGATAGATGTGAGCACACCAAGAGCCTTTGCATATCCGCTAGCAGATGTCTAGAAGTACGGGGATATCCTCTCTTGGAGAGTATGCCTTGACCATGTACCAGGTATAGATGTGATATGGAGACCTTTTGTCAGATGATAGAGTGGCCAGAAACATGGGATCAATTAAGATACTTGCAGTGACACAAATTGATAGAGGGTCCCACTAATCATGTCGTGATTCCATATTACTATGATAGGGTTATGAGACAGTTTGGTCTGATACAGGGAGTCCCCCAGACAGTTCCTCGGTATACATACCAGACGAGGTACTATCAGAGACCCGGTGCCATACACTGACCTACAGTAGCAGACATTATAGAAAGTGAAACAGATGAGACTGAGGATACAAAGGTAGCCCCTGAGACATCTTATGCAGGTGCTAGCAGAGATTATATCAGATATTGGAGTTTATAGGGGACCCATCCTATCTTCCCTGATGACTACCCTACATGTGATCCAGGTCTTTCAGAGAGGATGCACCGGGGTGGTGATATATCAGAGGAGGAGGAGGAGAAGGATGATCATGGGGAGGAGCCCATTCCTGAGGAGGATCCCATGGAGGAGGAGAGAGCAGAGGATACAAAAGAGGAGAGAGCAGAGGAGATACTCCATGGCCATGATACAGATACCGTTGATCATGCAGTCTATGTTTCACCCTTGAGATCATGACGACCTCCCCGAGCACACATAGAGACACCACCACCTAGACCCAGACATAGTGAGAGAGGAGAGAGTAGCCGCTCCATGCCCCCACCATCTAGATCCTTCGGTGATACTCAGGAGGGAGATCCAGGTATGACATATGTAATTTAGTTAGAATGTTTTAAATGAATGTGTTTCTAGAAAAAGTATTATAAGAAAGCTCTTGAATTTTGCAGCGAGCGTAGCGGAGTGGAGGAGTTTTGTATTTGAGGTGTTGAAGGATACATGCATTTCCTACCGACTACCAGCTACTGAGTGGGAGTCCCTTATAGGACAAAGGGATCCCCGAAGACATGCAGATATCTTCTATGTGTACAACGAGAGCTGAGGTTATGTAAAGAAATAGAGGAGAAGCTGATGGCCGATCTACAGATATCCCATGAGCATAACCAGGAGATGAGTATATCGAGGAGCCACACACGAACTACCATTCCAAGATCCTCAGCCTCACACCATAGATCAGAGAGAGCAGGGAGCCACCAACCCTTAGAGCATAGAGATAGAGTTTGATAGATATGGCGTATGTGCCATATACTTACCAAACTTAGAAGAAGTTTATTTGTGAAAAAGACTTTGTTTGAATAATTAGTTTTATGGTTGACTACTTGTATTTTCATCACTACACAAAAAAACTTTTAATAGAAAATAGAAGAAAAATGTGTATGAATGCATCCAGATTTATATAACTTATAAAATGATTATTCTATAAGGAATACACCCATACATGAAGAAAGAAAGATTTAGTTAAGGATAATAACGTTTGAGATGCATGATATTAATAGGTTCCTTAAGAGGGACACCATTCATATCAGCAATTTTATAAGCACCTAAAGTAAAGTCCTCAATAACCACAAAAGGTCAAAGCCAATTTGGGCTAAATTTCCCTTTTTCACCAGGTAAAGCATTCACATTCCTTTTATTATCATATAAGACTAAATCACCTACCAAGAATGACTGTTCAATCACCTTGTTATTATACTATTTCTGGAGTGATTTATGATAGGCCTTAATGTGTTCCAAAGCATTTATTCGTTGTTCATATAAAATTTCTAATTCTTGTAATCATTTTTCTCGAAAAGTATCTTTGTCAATAATCCCATGAAATGAAACACGCAAAGATGGTATTTCTAATTCCAAAGGCATAATAGCATCAGTGCCATAAACAAAATTATAAGGAGAAGTACTAGTGTCCGTATGAACGCTAGTCCTGTAGGCCCACAAAGCATAGGTAAGCTGGGTATGCCAATCTTTCACATGCTTGGAAACTATTTTCTTTAATATTTGTTCAATAACCTTATTCGATGCTTCAACTTGACCATTAGATTGAGGGTAATAGGGAGTAGAGAATCTGTGTTGAATGCGATATTTCTCCATGAATTTTGTGACTTCTTTGTTTTTGAAAGAAGTACCATTATCCAAAACTATCGTTGAAGGAATACCAAATTGTGCTATAATATGATTAAGGATAAAATCACAAATAACATCCATAGTAGTATTACATAAGGGAATGGCCTCTACCCACTTCGTAAAGTAATCTGTAGCTGTGAGGATGTACATATGTCCTTGAGAAGAAGCTGGTGATATTTTTCCAATAAGGTCAAAACCACAAATGCTGAAAGGCCACAGAGCAACTTGATTACGAAGCTCATGAGTAGGAGCGTGGATTAAATTACCATGTTGTTGACATTGAGGACATTTTTTAACAAACATAAAGGAGTCTTGCTCCATTGTTTGCCAATAGCATCCCATTCTCACAAGTTTATTAACTAAAGATTTTCCACCAAAGTGCCCCCCACAAGAACCAGAGTGAGCTTCCGCTAAAGCTACAGGTACTTCATTTTTGTAAAGGCATCTTAATAACAAACCATTATAAGATTGTTTGTAGAGCGTATCTCCTAAAATGATATAATGGACTGCAAGATTTCTAATACGATTACGTGTGTTCCTTGTTGCTGATTCTGGAAAAGTATTATCTTTTAAAAAATGAAAGACATGTGAATACCATTCATCAAGATGTAAGTTAAAATAATCAGCAGTAACCTTCTCAGAAATTGTAGGATTTTTAAGATTATGTATAGTGAATTGAAATTTTTCATCATTAGTCTCAAGACAAACCAAAGAAGCTACGCTTGCCATGGCATCCGCATGTCGATTATCTTTCCTAGGTAAAGTCTGAATCGTATAAGAAGAGAATTGTGAAAGAATATCTAGGGCCAAATATCGATATTGTGTCATTTTATCATTCTTAGTCTGATAACCTCCTTTGATTTGTTCAACAATTAATTGCGAATCCCCATAAATTTCCAAATTTTTAACATGAAGGGATGAAGTTGCTCGTAAGCCATCTATAAGAGCTTCATACTCCATGATGTTGTTAGTGCAAGGAAAAGTTAGTTTATATGACATAGGGATTGGTTTCTTCATAGGAGGGATCAAGATAATGCCCACCCCAAAACCTGTCTTACATCTAGAACCATCAAAATATAATTCCCAAACATCTTCCTTTTTAATTGCGAATATATTCTCATCAGGGAATTCCACTGTGGTAACACTAGTATTATAATGAGGATGAGGAGCTTCAAATAAGTAATCAGTTAAAGCTTGTCCTTTGATTGACTTTTGAAGGATAAAATTGAGATCAAATTCTGTAAGTAATATCACCCACTTTTCCAGATGGCCAGAGAGATCAGTTTTTGAGAAAAGATGTTTTAGAGGATCAAACTTAACAATCACATTGACTTCAACATTCAAAAATTAATGCCAGAGTTTTTGACAAGCATAAACTAAAGCCAGACATTGTCTTTCTAATTGAGTATATCATGTTTCGTAATCCAATAAGGTCTGACTAATATACTATACCGGTCTTTCCTTTCCTTCACTGTCATGTTGAGCCAACAATGCACTTACATCATTGGAAGTAGCAGAAGTATATAGATAAAAGGGTTTATTGAATTGAGAAGGTTGTAAGATAGGAGGATTAGCAATATATTCCTTATAGTGTTCAAAGGATTGCTTACATTCCTGGTTCCAAGAAAAAATGGTATCTTTTCTGAGTAAAGAAGTAAAAGGAACAGTCCTATCAGCTAGGTTAGAAATAAAGTGACGAATAGATTGTATTTTACCTTGTAAATTGCGTAACTGAGAAATGTTCTTAGGAGGAGGCATGTTAACAATAGCATCAATCTTTTCAGTATCGACCTCTATGCCTCGCTTAGAGATTATAAACCCTAGTAACTTTCTAGAATCTACTCCAAAAGCACATTTCTTAGGATTCAATCTCATATTATAGCTCCTAATTCTTTCAAATATTCGTCTTAAAATGAACACATGATCCTCCCTTTGTATAGATTTTGCCAAGATATCATCCACATAATCTTCTAAATTTTTATGAATGTAATCATGAAAAATCAAAGTCATGGCACGTTGATAAGTTGCTCCCGCATTTCTTAATCCAAAAGGCATCATGACCCAACAGAATGTCCCCCAAGGTGTTATAAATGCGGTTTTAAGTTGGTCCTCAATAGGAATGAATATTTGATTATAACTTGAAAAACCATCCATAAACGACAATAAAGCATGACCTACTATTGAATCCACAATCATATCAATATTAGGCAGTGGGAAGTCATCTTTTAAGGATGCTTTATTTAAATCTCAAAAATCGGTGCACATTCTGATCTTATTTTCCCCCTTAGAAACAACCACAATATTAGAAATCCATTCAGAATAATCAATAGAACAGATGAACCCAGCACCTAATAGTTTTTTGATTTCCAATTTTACTAGTAAGGCAATACCCAAATTCATCTTACGAATATTTTGTTTTACAGGTTTAGTATTAGGTTTAAGAAAAATATTGTGAGTAACAATCTTAGGATCTATACCCAACATATCCGAATATGTCCAAGAAAAAATATCTTTATATTCAAGCAAGAGGGAAACCAATTGATCATGTTCATCTTGACTCAAATATTTTCCAACTTTGATTATTTTCTGAGAATCATGCTCATCTACTTGAACTTCGATGGTCTCTGTTATTAATAAGTTACTTTGTATAGGAGGATCCATTGGAAAAGGAGAAATATCATGTTCATCATGTTCTCCAAAATAGGCTTCTTTGTTTAGACAATAGAGTTTATTTCTTTTGTGATGAAACCTAGGTAGATCTTGGTAAGCCCCTAAAAAATCAGTGAGGGCTTCATCCTCAGGAAAGATATCCAAACTAGGTTTTTGATCCATGTCAAGGAGAAGTGGATTAACCAATTTCAAATGTCCACCGCAAATATGATTAACATTAAGAGAAAAAGTGGACGGTTGTCTATAAGGATTGAATCCTAACCCATAAGTATAATCACAATCGTCATTGTCCAAGGGTACTTGTATACCTTGCTCATATTTACCACAACCTTTTCCATTAAATCTTGATTTCTTGAGTAAATGAAAACTAGAACCATATCTATCGGCCATATCCGATTGAGTTAAAGGAGCAGCATATGTCACAATGTCATAGCAATCTGGCTTGATTGTCTCAATTGTTTCATTACCTGAAGCAACAACAAAGTTTCTTTTTAATTCCTCAGATAACGAAGAAGGGATAAACACTTGTTTTTCAAATTGACTTTGTTCTTTCATAAATTCTAAATCTGAGACTTTGTATTCTCCTATGAAAGAAGGATTCAAATCCAATGTTCCCCAATCATCTTCCATCAAAGAAGAAGGTGGAACCTTAGCTTTTTTATCCTCAAGTGGTTGCTCAGGTTTTTCACTGGGTTGTATAGGTTTAGGAACCTTAGCATATTCCGCATTCAGGCAAGGATTTGGCGCATCATCCGCATGTAATGTGTACATCAGATTGTTATAAATGAACCTCACCTTACGATGAAGAGTAGAAGGAATTGCATGCAATGTATGTAACCAAGGTCTTCCTAATACAAGGTTGTAATTGAGTGGTCCTGGCATAACATGGATGGGAGTGTAGAGGAGAACAAGACCAAATTTGATAGGTAGCGTGATAATACCCAAAGTTTTCTTTGCAATGTTATCAAAGCCACGAATAGGAATATTATCTGGTTGAATAGTTGTGAGATAGGATTTAATTTCGCTAAGCATATCCATGCTACAAACATTAAGCCCAGATCCATTGTCAATTAGTCTTCTATGAATGATACTCTGATTAATAGAGACAACAACCATAAGAGCATCATATTGATTCTGCACCTCAACAAAAGGTAAATCATTATCAGAAAACACAATAGGAGGTATAGATGGCATAGTATGCATGCACTCCAAAAATGATTTAATGTTCTCTTGGTTAGGAGGCGGAGTGGGAAGAGTGGATAAAGATTTTTGCAATGCCTCATGATATGTAGGAGAAGTTTGAAGTAATTCCCATAAAGAGATCTTACCTGGAGTAGCGCGTAACTGCTCAACTAAATAATATTCCTTAAAGGAAGAAGGTAACCTAGGTGCTGGAGTAAGCACATGTTGAGAATGAGGTAAACTAGCTGGGACAGTGGGTTGAGGATTATTTCGGGTGCGATAAGCATGCAAAATAGAATCTATGTTATCAAAGAAATCCAAAGGATCTCGAGGTTTACACTTAACAGTGATTTGAGGAAATCCTTTTACCGTCATCAAAGGTTTAGGAAATACCATTCTAGGTATCTCAATGTTGCAAATAGAGGGGTATGAAGGTAACCATGCATACACTCTATGGTAAAATTCAATTGGAGAGGTTGTGGAGGAGGATGAAGTGGGAATGGGATCTATGGTGGTCTCATTCGAACCATTTTCACACTCACTTCCATGTACCTCATTAAGGGCTCTATCCTCTTGTACAATGAAATCCTCATCGAAGTATTCTAAATAAGAATCATACATGTTGAGCACAAAAATAAAATAACAAGCATGTAAATATTTTTGTGCTTTCTTAAAGAAATGTTATGATTTTTATGTATTTTGAAATATAAATGCAATAGCATAAAATAAAACCTACTTGTATATGCATGCAAGAGCTAATATGAAATGTAAATCTAACACCAAAAAGAAAGAGTTGTCTATCGCGGGTTCACCAAAATGTAAGATCTAAAATTGGTATGTTGAACATAAGGTCTTCTAAATGATAGGAATTGCATATGTAAAGAGACCCTAAATCCAATTTTAGTCTAATACACTTAATTATTATGATAAGGAATTGAGAATACTTGTAAATAATTAAGGAGTAAAATACCTACCTCATATCATAGCAGATTTGAAGAATGTCATTTTCTGGGGTCTATACTCTATTTCTGGAAAATCTGAGGCATGATCTGGATCCGGAACGTAGAGACGAACAAAACCCAAAAATATTTTTCTGATCTGACACCATCTTATGAAAAAGGTCGACCTTGACCCACTAATATCACCCTTGACCCAATAATCTCGACCCTGACATGTGTTGCCTCAAAAAAAAATCTATTTTCAGATCCCAATAGTTTGCTGAAAAGGGTATCCAAATCTGGTCTCAGAACCGCTGTCATGTACCTGTAACTTCTGAAAACAACACTTACAAATATCTGAAAAGAGGGTTTTGGGGTGGCTATATAGGGTTTTGCCTTAGTGAAACCCCTATTTTGGTGATCTCCACCTCCATGAATAGCCGAATATAGAATGTATGTATGTGTGTGTTTGCTCTTTGAAAAGAATCTTTGAGCATGTAATTTCAAGATCTAATCTTCTAGATTAATAATCCTAACATAACATGGAAATGAGAAAGAAATGCATAGATTTGAATATGATAAAGAAAGCATACCAAGCCCCCAAGTCTAAAGTACTCCTACCAATTCACAATCTGTAATTGCTACCCCATGATAATGTCCTTTTGAATGCTTGAATCTTGAGAATGGTAGATCTAATAGGAAAGAGCACCTTCTTGCTTCAATGAAGATCTACAATAGCTTGTCCACAAAAATTCTTGAGTGTATCAATATGTCCTCATAGATTTGCCCTTCTATATCATCCTCTTGCTTACTTGCATCATCATTGCATCATGTCATCTCCTGATTTCATTTCATGATCAAATGAAGGCAAAAGATTGTTTATATAGAGATCTCAATATAGGTCTCCTAGGGCAATGTGAGGGACCCAAATTCAAATTTCACCTTGAATTATGATTCAATCACAATCACCAACCAAGGAGGGAATGAATTAAATTAGATATCGGATAAAACACTTTCGCATCCAAACCCGGGGACCTATTTTACATTTAGAACCCCGATAAGCTCTGAAATTGAAAGCGGGGACCAACACCTGACAGAGGTCTATGTCGACCTCACCCTTGACCTAGGTCAAGGTAAAACTCGCCCCTAACCTAGATCAAGGTTGACCTCGACCCTGACTTAGGTTAGGGTCAAACTCGACCCTGACCTGAGGTTTCAGGCAGGTCACCCAGTGGTGTCTGTAAGTTTCCCAGGTCAGTCGGGGACCTAGCAAGGTGATGGAACATTCCAGAGCACTAGGAAGAAGGCCTAGAGGCCTATATAGAGTATGATGAGGTATAAGAGGGCCCACATATAGGTCCTACCTAGAAAATAGAATCACGGAGAGGGAAACCAAGGAGAATCCATAAGATCCTAACCCTAATTTCACCTAATCATGAAGAATCAAACACAAATGCACCCTAAATGCAAATCTAATATGAAAGCGCACAAAATGTAGGTGCTAAACATACCAAAATGGAAGTGCTTCCATTTTAAGATGATACATTTAGCCCCCACTTTAGCTTAGATATGACACTACATGAGTATGCAAGCTAAAGTAAGAAAACATCACAGAGTAAAAAGGATATAGCCAAGTCCTCAATGTAAAGATCCTGCAAGAAACCACAACCTGAAACACAAGGTTAATGAAATATCTATAGAGTACCTAAGTCTTACTATAATGAATTTGAGAAGGTGCTAAACATACCAAAATGGAAGTGCTTCCATTTTAAGATGATACAAGTACCATGGAGTTTCAGTGCTCCTTTCTTAGCTTCCTTCCTTTGGCATATCTCACCATACTCTTTTACTGATTCATAGTCTAGTGTAGTTGGGTCACACTTAGGTATCTTAATAATCTCATCTAGAGTGACTTCCAACTTAGTCTTCTCAATTTTCTTCTTTTTCTTCTGGGATGCACTTGAGTGTAGAACCATAGCCAACTTCTCGGCTTTTTCTGTTGTGCAGGATGAATTGATTGGGGGTTTTTCCTCTTTTTTTTGTTGTGCCTCAGTGTCAGCTTGTTTGTTTTGAGTGGATGTCTCCACATCAACTTTTACGTTATCTATAGCAACATTTTTGGTTTCCTCAAGAGTGCCATCTTTTGTTTTATCTCCTTCATCAGTATCCTTATGTACTTCATCTTCCTTTTGATTGTGCATGATTTTCATTATTATCTCCATCTGTTTGCTTTGAATCTCCTTTTGCAACCTCATCAGTATTGGTTACATTTTGAGTGTCTCTGATGACATTTAGATCATCGATGTTGTCTTTCTTTCCTCATCCCCTGCATCCTCAGGAATGCTTGAATCTTTTGTAGGTGTTTTATCCTTGTCTTGGAGTATATTGATGGCTTCCATCAATATTGATGGCTTCCATCAATATTGACATGTTTCCAGGTATGTTCACCTGTGAAGTATCAATTATGGTGTCATGTTCGTCGGTCTTGTCCTTGGCAATAGTGACATCTTCATCTTTTTGTATTTCATCTGCAGGATCATCGATGATGTCAATGATTGTATTTTCCATAGTGGTGTTCGACCATGTCTGATCTGCAACATCCATTGCCTTGTTTCCTGTGGTGTCCATGTCCTCTTTGTCCAATTCTACATCTGTGATGGTAATTGGTTCGGTGCTGTCAGTAGCCTCATTATCATTTCTTTGATTTGCATCGGTCTCAGGTAAATCTTTGGCAGGGCTTGCCTCCTTAAAGGGTATGTTGAGTATCTTACTCCATTTCTTATTGCTTTCCCTTTCAAGTTCTATTAGCTTTCCCTCTAGAACTTTATATGCTCTTAACTTTGGTGAAAAATTTTGTACATGTTTCTCTAACATTTCTTGTATCTCCTCTATTTTGGATTTTGGAGGCATGAGAGACACAAGTACTCTTTCCCTTATCTCTTTCTCATTCTTCAATGCATATGACCATCTTGCAGATAGTCTCTTGTTTAGCTCCTTGGGCATCTTATCATCAGATTGTATTAGAACATATTCGTAATTTATCATTGCCTTTATTACTACCTCTTCTACCTTATTCTAGTGTTTGAGCTCTAGTGTTAGCCATTTCCTGATCTTTGTGTCAGTTAGGTCTCCTCTTTCTGCAATAGATTCACATATTTCATCAATGTCCTCTAGAATTTTACTCTTCTCAGCTTCTACACCCTCATCTTTTTGGGTGTCCTCAACGTCCTCCTTAGTTCTGATGAACTTTCTTCTTTTTGTTGGCCCTCTTTTCTATGTTTCAGGTTTCCTCTTATAAGTCCTTACTTGACCTTTCTTCAAGGGTGAAGGACTTGTGTTCTTAGTTGTTTGACTTCATGTCCTTGATGCAGTTGTAGTTCTAAGCTTCTTAGCTGGTGGAGGTAATGGTGTATCTGACTCTGTAGACTCAGAGTCATTCTCCTTCTCAGCTTCACCAACGGGTGACTAACCCTTGGTCTCTTCCTTTTGTTCATCTTCTTCTTCATGTTTGTTTTATTCTCCTATTAATGATAGTATTTTCTTTAGATTCTTGACCATTTTATCCATCTTCCTGTCAATCTTCTTTACAACCAAGCCAGATTTGATTCTTTCTTTGGCTTCTTCATAAGTTCCAAACTTGGGTTGTGTTTTATCAATTAGCTCATTTATTAATGCATCAATTGCATTGGATGCTTGATCTATTTTCACTTCATAGTCAAGTGGTTGTAGCCATGTTGTTCCTGGTACAACAGGCTTGATGTATGTGTGGTCTGTGTCTAACATGCAACATATATCAGTCTTGAATTTCTCAATCAATTGCTCAGGGATCCTTACTCTCTTCTGCATTGTTTCCTTGAATCCAGTAAAGTACTCATTCATGACTGACTCAAAATTGTCTCCTAGTGATTTTATAAACTCACTGATCTGTATGGTGACTGGTCTAGTTGTATCACATTTCACATTTCCTATTGATGGAAAAGATTCTTGGAAGTAGAAGAATATGCACATGATAAGTGAACCAATCTTACATGAATTTGATTTTGTCTGATTGTCTTCAAGTTTTCTTCTAACTGATTGAGTAGAAGTTCTGATAGATCCAACTGAGTTCCTTTCTTTACAATATTATATGTTGTATCCACTGCTCTGGATGCTATTTTGTTCATCCTGCTAGCTTGAAAGAATTTTTAGCCTAGGACACATGCTCCAAATTTTAGTTCATCATCTGTGATAATGGATACCTTAAGTCCTCTTCCATGACACTTAGCTCCATTATTATTTTCAATTTCAGCCTTGGGTGGATGCTTTAATGCTTTTACCTTATTGGTTATTGGATAACTGGTGACTACATGAATAACATCTCGTGTTATTTATTTAGGATCATCTAGCCATAACTTATGGTTGTGGATCTTGCTCAATACTAACCGAATCCACTCGGTCTTGAATACTTTTGGGAATAATAAGGCATTTGTGAGCCCTTTCACCTCGATTTGTTTGTGTTCATCTTTAATAGTGCCATCATCCTTGCAAAGCTTCTTGAAATCTTGTTCAACCTCTAGGTCGCCAATTTCTGCAATTTTTTAGTGTATGTATGCTCGCACGTCTTTGACAAGCAAAACCCTAGCTGGTATTTGTGAGAATGCTCCAACATTGTCGTGTTGTGATTCAACCTCTGGGCATATCTTATAATGTGATTCCTCACATGCACTATTCTTGATAAGTTTGACCTTATCCTTCTTGATACTCTTCAGCTTAGCGATTCTTGATGTTGTGGCCATTGCTTCTTGAAAGTACGACTTTCTGTAAATGATTAACAAAGTTCTCAGTTATGCTTAGTACTTACTTTAACCTCTATAGTTGTGTTTGATCTGTTTGGAGTGCTTTGAGTTGGGGTTGGAGTCGCTCTGCAATGATGTCTCTTCTCGCTTTGTTTTTGCTTTGGTCGCTTCGCTCAAATCGTAGGTGAGAAATGCAACCCTTCCATCACCATTTTATAGAGGTTTTCCCTAAGTCGAGTCATTAATGCTCAACCACTCCTTGGTGTGTGAAGATGGATTTGTCGAGTTAAACACTAACTTCTTTTTTCGGTGACAACACGATGTTTTGGGGGATTCATCTAACTTTTACTTTCACTGATAGGTTTCGGTGTTTGGCGAAGACAACTTTTCAACTTGCTTGATTACCGACGGATCTCGGTTTATATTAGCAACTTTAGCTTTTACATGTTAACTGGCAATTTTTGGTAAGTGTAGACAATTCAGCTTTGAGTGTATACTGATGGATTTCAGTATGCATTACCCGATGAAATAGTTGTTACATAATTTAACAAGTAATACCATAGTGCATCTTTAATCACGCTAATTTGGCATTTCAACTATGTATGATTGGAACTGATACAAAATATAACTTGGTGTAATGCAGTTCCATACTTACTTGTTCTGCTTAGGTGGGGGTGGTGACGTCACCAGATCCATTGGATAGGGTGTCACCAATTGCATTGCTTGGTCCAGTTTCATCATTTCCTGTAGCTTTTCTTCACATTTTATTTCTCATCTTCCGGATGTCTTCAATGGTATTTCCATTGGGGAAAGTGTTGGTCTCTGTCATTCAGTCTTTGTAGTCTTTCTTGAGATGACCAACTTTATGACAGTGTAAGCATGCCATTCTGGGGTTTGTCCATCCTCTAGACTTTCTTGTCCACTATCTCATATAGTTTGCAGCTATGTGACCAAATCTTCCATATGTTGTACAATTTTTCCATGTGTTGTAATCCCATACATACTGGTTACTGACTCTTTTCGGTTGATAGACAATTTCTTGACCTTTAGGCTTCCATGCTTGCTTTTTCTTCTTCCAACATTCAAGAGTAGTGTGCCCATGCATTTTTCAAGTAGGACAATATTTGTCCATGAGGGTTTCCTTCTTTGGTTGTTTCATCTCGGACTTACTTTCAAATGCTTTATGTCATTTCTTGTTACATTTATAACAAAATCCTATGAATGTAGATGTGGGTTTAGGAATACCTTTCATTTTTCTTATGCATATATTTGATGTGTGGCCTTTCTTTCCATAGTGATTGCATGTCAGCTTTCTTGGTCTTGGATTTGCATAGACATTCTTTGGATCATCTTGATTGGGACATTCTCCATTCTCGGTATAGCCTAGACTGGTGTTGTTGTTGACTCTTCGTTGTCCATCAAGAAAATCATCCATTCTTTTATTGCTTTTTTCAACTCTCTTGATAATTTCATTATGTTGTTGCTGAATTCTTAGTTCTTGTTTCAGCTTTTCATTTTCTTCCCTTAGCTCACCGATATCTTCTATTCTTGCAATGAGTTCAACATTCATTTTGTTTGCCTCTTGACTCATAAGAATAATCTGATTAGTAATCTCATGATGATGTTCTGTAAGTCTCTGTATTTCAGACTCTTTTTCCTGTTGCTTTTCAGTAATCTTTCTTCTATCATCAATAACTAGTGTTCTCTCTTGCTCAGCTTGTCTAGCATGTTTCATGACATCAATCATTCTTAACCATCTGTGTCTCTTGACCGATTTGCAGAGATTTCACTTGTCTAGCCAGATGTTGATTGATTTCATTTAAGCTTGTGATGCTTTCATCTAATGTATTTGATGTCTTGCTAGTTGTAGATCCTGATGACTCAAAGAAATCTGGTATCTCTTCTTCTTGGTAATCTATCTCGTTACAGCGAGATACCATAATCTTTCTTTCATCTAATAGTTGTCTCATTTTGATTCTAGCTTCTTTATACTGCTCATAGAAGATCTGAATTTCTAGCTTTTGATTCTCAATACTCTTGTCAAGTATGTACTTCTTCATTGTATGATCTTTTTCTCGTAAGTCTTTAAGCTTTCCAAATAAGAGATCTAGCTTTGATACCAATTATTGGAATTAATGGGAAGTGTGTATTGAGAGGGGAGGGGTGAATCAGTACCTCTAAAACTTTCTTATCTTTTATCAATTAATATTTATGTAATCAATGTATATGCAACCATCTGTACTATACTATCTTTGTGTAAGACATATCAATTCTTTAACTTAACAAACATGTGAACTGAAGACATTTTCTTTTTCCATTAGTGTATGCAAGGAAAAATGTGATAAACACCGTTGGTTAGTACTACATCAACAGACAGGGCACAACACTACCCGACGCCAAGGTTACCAATATTGCTGAGTACAAATCATCCTGACGCAACACTATTTAGTGTTAACCGATGACAGAAAAGACAAAGGAACCCGATGAGTAACCAACAGTGGAACCCGACGAAACAGTCAAGAGTGGAACCTGACAGATCAAGGGAACCTGACAAACAATTCAAAGAAGGAACATCGACAGAATTTCAGTTCACACCGACAATCAGATACTGAAAGTCAGTTACATCTTGCAAAAAGTGGATTTGACTTCCACGTCAGATAAATCACTGAAGTTTAATATTTAGCTTCTTGATTTGTTTTAAATCCATTACGTAAGGGAAAAACAATGTAATTATTATTGTTTTTATTAGTTTAACTGATTTAAAACATGCAAACTAAAGGATCAAGGTCAAGTTGTATACCTTGGATCTAGAGTTAACATTGTAATGTGTGATTCTAGAATTGATCAAACAACTCTCATACTTGATCAATTAGTGGTTCTCACTGACGCTATCACATCTCAGAATGTAGATGTTGAAAAGGCTATGGAAGCTAGAGTTGAGAAGATATTTGAATTCAAGTTAGTAGTGAAAATAAACCAAGAAGTGACACTGAACAAGGTGAAGCTATCTGAACTGGTAAGCACATTGGACCCTATAATTTCATAAGCGATAGCCTTAGTTCAAAAATTGTGCACATTGGATCAACTCACCAAGGAGTATACTGAAAAGATAGCACAAATTGATGTTGATCTTCAAACTAGTGCACAAGGTCTCACACACACTGAAGATGCAATCAAATTGCACCATGACCAGCTCAAGCAAGCTAGGAAGCTGAGACAGGATATTCAGATTGCAGAGACAAAGTTAAGAGATGAGGTGAATGAGCTTTAAGCTCAACTTTTACCAATTCTCACATTATTGCAACAACATATGACACAGGCAAGAACACTTATTGCCACCCTAGAAATGTCTGTCCTAGACAAAATTTATGATATGCATGCCATGATTGCACTAGAGCACATGCAACTGGAAATCCTCAAAAAACAATTGAGAGAAAATGATGGAAGATATCAAGAACAGTCACTCCCACATACTTGACACTCTGTAAGTTGCACATTTTTGTCACATTTTTGACAACTTATAAGTTGTACATTTTTGTCATGATTATCAAAAAAGGGGGAAATGAT
>MU225694.1:112665-124894 GCA_018584345.1 Thuja plicata
TTGCTATCATTTCACCTGTATTAGGTGATGCTGTTGTGGAGAGGAAAAGAAAGGGGTGTATTAAGCCTAGAGAAGGTTATGTAATCGAGTCATATCCAGAGGATTTGATTAACATCATCCAACAATGTAGTTGAATCAATAAACTCATAATAATTTAATAGAATTCTAAGCAATGGATCATTATCTTGTCATAGCCACTTCAACATAATAATTTGTTGCAATAAGTTTCCAAAACGCTTAGTTTTAGTCATTTTATTACAATGTGCAAATTGTAAAATTCAAAGGATATTGCGATACAATGCAATGCTCAACTTCTTTCTAATTTCTTTGCCTCTTCCTAATCATCTTACTGAGTTTATGCTCCTAGTTTTAAGAATGCTTTGTGCTGGTTAATTGTAGAGTTGAATCTCTCAAATTATATGTGGTGATTATGAATCTTCATGTGATGCACAACATAGCATTCAAGGTTCCAATGTACCTTGTTATGTGTTCCTTTACTGACACAAATCTTGGAGAGTTGTTGCAAGCCATGGACAATGAATTGGGTATAATCCTGTCAAGCTTAGCAAAGTTTAGACATCAATTGCCACTGTGATGATAAAACATACTTATGAAAAGTGGATATGACATTGATGGATCATAACAGAACATATATCTCTTTATGCAAGAGCATATATGTTGTGAAATGTGGTAGAATCTTTAGCCATTGATTGGTGACAAGATTGTAAATGAAACATGCAAGCAAAATAAACTTGTAAAAGAAAATACTTTTCGTAGATGTAAGATTGCTCTTACACTCTACGATGCTTGTCTTAAACACATAAGGTCGATTGAATTAAGGTCGATTGAATTCTACCTCAGCCATTGATATCAAAGACGAGTCTTCTTCAGGCCTTCCTTTCCACTTTACTAAATATTCCTCATATCGCATGTTCCTAGTGCTTCTTCTGACTTAGCTATCCAAAATTTTAATTTCTTCTTTCAATTTTTGTACTACCTGAGTTTTCCGTTGTATCTCTATTACTACTATCCCTTGACTTTTCTTCATGATACTACTTTAGATCTACAATTTTAAAAACTAGTGACATAATCAAACCTTCTAGTGATTCTGCTTCATACACATACACATTTCTTGAATCAAATCTCTTTATAATTTTTCAAGGACCAAAATTCCAACGTTTCTAACTCGAACATGAACTTCCTACTCACATTCTACAAATTCTTTTCCATTTGCACTCCACTTTTTTTTTATGTATTGATCTCTCAATTCAAATATATTCTTTTGTTGACTACCATATGCGACCCCAAACCAAATCTCGGACATTAGAAACCATTCGAGATTTGGAATTTAGTAACGACGAATTGTTGGAACAGTAGAGCTTTTGAAGTTAATTTACATGATAGTTTCACAATTAATTTACATACAATTTTTTATAAAACGATGAAGATTGATCACAATCTTCATGATAGAGAATTCAAAAGATGAGAACGCCAACGTAAAAAATTCTTTTATTTGAATGTCAAAATTTTGCACTTAGAGAAAGCTAAACTAAAACAACAAACAACACCAGAATTCACCTAAATTAACCAACCTTACATGAAATAGACCAGTGAAAAGTGCCATGGTAATTTAGGGATCAAATTTGGTGGTGTAGAACAGAGTGCTGAAAATAATATCATCCTCCTAAGCATTTGGCAAGGATTAGAGCACAGAATTTAATATCCTTTTAAAGCCCCTAATCCTTATATAGTGCACGGACTATTGAGCATCATTAACTGTATTGAGCCATGATCCGTCCGGAGAATCAATAGAATACTCGGAGAAATCTGGTACGGCCCCAGGTGATGCCAATGAATGAC
Source organism: Thuja plicata (assembly GCA_018584345.1). Lineage (NCBI taxonomy): Eukaryota > Viridiplantae > Streptophyta > Pinopsida > Cupressales > Cupressaceae > Thuja > Thuja plicata. Next base: position 114,526 of record MU225694.1, read on the forward strand.
ATTCATTGTTCCTCCCTGCTGTATGATGAGGAGGAGCTGAAGAGGATGGGTATTCATTGTGCACATTACCAGAGTCAATTGCACCCGAAGGAAACCCAATTTTCTGATTTGGATGACAAGTGTATTGAGTAGCTGAATGAGCAGCAGAAGAAGAGAGGGGTTCAGGAAGATGCATACCACTTCTGCCAATGCCTTTACCAGAGTCAATTGCATCCGAAGGAAACCTATTTTTCTGATTTGGATGACAAATGTATTGAGTAGCTGAAGGAGCAGCAGAAGAAGAAAGGGGTGCAAGATGATGCATACCACTTCTGCCAATGCCATTGCTAGAGTCAATTACATCCGAAGGAAACCCAATTTTCTGATTTGGATTATAGGTGTATTGAGCAGCTGAAGAAGAGAGGGGTGCAGGAAGATGCATACCACTTCTGCCAATGTCATTACCAGAGTCAATTACACCAGAAGGAAACCCATTTTTCTGATTTGGATGACAAGTGTATTGGGTAGCTGAAGGAGCAGCAGAAGAAGAAAAGGGTGCAAGATGATGCATACTACTACTGCCAATACCATCACAAGAGTCAATATTATAATAAACAGGTTTGGCTAACTGAGTAACTACAATAGTAACTGGACCCGCTGCCCAAAGACCAAATCCAATAATATCTCCTTTGATCTGCCCTGCGGGACTTTCCAGAGTTGCTGACAAAGTGCTTGGAGGAAGACTCCAGATGGGAGGCATAAAAGAACCACAGAGTTTCTTCAACTCAAAGGTGCCTCTTAATCTTGTAGACTTGATTTCCACATTGGTTACTGACCCACAAATTGTCAAAATGGAGATTCCAATCTGGTTCCTCTCACTGAACTGATTCAAGCAATAAATTATGTTAGCCCCTTTTTGTAAGGTGAGGACAATAGGCCTGACTGCACCTTCAAAATCTTCCACTGTAACAGGGGTTTTGGCCCTGTTTTTAGAACCCAGAGGACGACCCCTTCGCTTATTTGGCTGTTCTAAATAACACCCTTCTGCAGAGTTCCCAGCCTCTCCTTCTGTCATTTCCATTATCATTGTTTTCGAGGACTGATTATGGAATGAAAGATTCAATTCAAGAAAGACTAAAAAACAACTCCGCAATGAAAGATTCAATTCAAGAATTGAATTATAGGAAGATATATAGAGAAAACAACAATTTACTTTTTTAACGTGAACAGAAAGTTTTTTTTTTTTTGTTTTTTTATCAATAAGTGTACAAATAGATTTACTAAGACCAACACTTCAAATTAAATTTGTATACATGTATTTTATTCTATAAATACAATTTTTCTAAATATATTTTACTTAAAAAAAATTATTCAGTCATGCAATAAAAATTAAAGCTATTAATAAAAAGATAGTTTTACTAAGATCAACACTTTAAATTTAATTTGTAAACATGCATGTTATTCTATAAATATAATTTTTCTAAATATATTTTACTTAAAAAAAAATTATTCAGTCATGCAATACAAATTAAAGCTATTAATAAAATGCAAAAAACCCAATGATATTTTAAAAAAACAATATATAAATAAATAATTTGTAAATATTATTATATTATTAATATTAAGTTTATAGAATAAATAATTTATTTTAAATTGTAATTATAGAATTATTAATGTATGTATAGTAATTATATAAACAATAAAATTACTCTTTATATTCTTGTTTTTACTTGCCTTAGATGGTAGTTATAAACTGTTTGCTCCATTTTGGTTCTAGACTAGAGATGTTGGTTGTTTCTGCCTTGGCCTCTTATACATAAAAAAACATAAATGACCAATATTAAATAAGATAAAATAATAATAAAAAATAAATTAATTAAATAATGAAAAACTAAAATTGAAAAAGCAAGATTAATAACAAATCGGGGAATAATACTTACTTTTCATAATAATTGTTGCTTGTCACAACCAAGGTTCAACAATTTAAAAAAACTAGTTTGAATGGAGTGCGGTGGGCGAGAGGAACATTGGAGGCAACAATCACTTGCAACTCGAAACACACTGGTTTCTCCTATCAAACACGGTATGGGAAGACACGGCCTCTCAACAGGCGTTCCCAGCAAAGTTCCAAACAAATGCTCAAACCCTTAGACTATGGAAGGAAACTTTCAATCTACAATGGAAGCCAAAACCGATCTAGAATGGAAGGAGAAGGGAGAATATGAAGCATAGAGAAAGATAGACAAAGGATTATGTGCAGATCGGGAAACACTTTGACTTCAGGAAAATAGAGCACAAGTTCTACAAACCAAGAGACTAGAAGGCACATGGAGAAACGAGGAACCATGAGGATCAATGGAAACCACCCACGGACAACATCAGGCGTGAGACCATCTCAACCCTTAAAATTTTAGACACCCATTGGAAGGAAGCAAATGCGTCTTTGAAAGAAAATGCTTTCTTCTTTAAATGGTTAGGCCCCTGGCCATCTTTAACAGAAATAAGAGCCTGGTGCAAAGATGTTTGGGGACAAGGGTGTCGACTCAAAACCCTAATCAATGGTTTCTATATGGAGACCTGCTCAACAAAGGAGGATAAGGAATGGATCCTCCAAAATGGGCCTTACTTGATAGAGGGAAGAGACCTATACCTAAAGGATTGGGAAGCAAACTTCAACACACAAAATGAAAAAGTTAAAGAATACCTAGTGTAGCTAAGCCTGCACAACCTCCCAACATAATACTGGGGAGAAGACACTCTCAGAAGAATAGGGAGTAGTATAGGATCTTTTCTCAGAATGGAGGAAGTGATAAATGATAAAGATGCTTCAATCCATCCAAGGATCTTGATTAATCTACAGGAAAATACCCTAATCCCGGACACAATCACTTTGAGCACAAAAAATGGAGTATGGGAGCAAAAAATTGCCTTTTGGAACCCAGAGATAGAGGTCAACAAGGTCTAGTGTGAGGTGTTTGAGCCCCTATGAAAAGAGAAAGGATTAGCACAGGATTTTCTTTTAGATGAATTAGAAAAAAAGACTCTAAATCAAGAAACAATAAAACCTGAGCTAGCTAAACAATTTATTGCATGTAGTGCTAATGAGTCACCACTATGGAGAAAAGAGTTTAGGAGGGCTATTGAAGAGACTCTAACAAGAGAACAAAGATGTGAAGGAGCAAACAAGGAAAGCCTATCTACTCAAGTGGTTAAAAGCACGCCTTTTTCACAGTATATAGATGTTGCTATAACTAAACAAAGAACTCCATCCCCGGAGATCCCTGTTTCCCACCATCAGAAGGAAGAAAAGAAAGATTGGGCTGTCATTCAGGAAACTACAAATGGGGTCAGCTTCTCGATCATCCAAGACACCTTTGACCAGAGTAACCCTCCTATGGAGGAACCTGCAGAGGGCCACCCAAATCTAGAAGCAGGTAAATATGCTAATCAATTTCCAGGAAATTCCGGCCCCCACCTAGCTACTAGAAATATGCAGAAGGATTTCAAGGACATAGAAATCTCACCGATAAGAAACTTGAATAAATCTTTAGAAGAGGAAAAGGAAAATGAGGAAGCCTCGGAAGAATGAGAATCAGAGTTTGAAGAACAACTTGGGGAAAATGATGTCAATAATCTAGGCCTCTTTGAATCCACGTGACTCTTAGAGAAAAGATCAATTGGGCAAACAACATCAACCCGAAAAAAACCAAACACTGGAAATAAAGGGAAAAGAGGGGCAAAGTCAACATGGGAGAAGTTGACAATAACAGGAAATGTTGTTGACCAAACCAAAATTTTAAGATCGGGAAATGGGTATGCCACTTTCCGAGAGCAATGAAAACCTTATCATGGAATGTCAGGGGTTGCAATGCCCTTGACAAGATTTGTTTGATAAAGCGTCGCCTTGATCAAACGAAACTGGATTTAGTGTTGTTACAGGAGACAAATAAAAGATGAGGACAGTGAGTTTTTTAGGAAAAAGTTTGGGAGATGGAAGTGTGAATTGGTGGGTGCGTAAGGAGCTTCTGGAGGTTTGGGTGTTCTCTGGAATGAGGGGACTATAGAAGTAACAATTATATAAAATGATCAATACTGGTAGTAGTTGAGAGTGCACGTGAAACATCTCCATTGTTTCATCTCCTTTTTTAACATTTATGGCCCAAACAACAGGGTGCAAAAAAGGATATTATGGAATACATTGACAGGGCTATTGTAGAATATGGATGATGAGGTAGTGGCTTTGGGAGGGGATTTTAATGCAATCCTAACACCCGAGGATAAAACAAGAGGTAAAGGATGGAATAATGAGAGCCAAAGGGACTTCAGCTCCTTTGTTACCGGTTGTGGGTTGATGGAAATACCTTTCAAAAAAGGAGACTTCACCTGGACAAACAGAAGGGAAGGCTTCTTGAACATTGCAGAGAAACTTGATTGCTTCTTTATAGGTGGGAATTGGGCAGACACTGAATGGTCTTGTGATACAAAGATTCTTCCTTTCCAAGGCTCGGATCACTATCCAATTAGTTTGAGGATATAACACAAGGAAACCCCATATAGATGCCCCTTCAAATTTGAGGCCATGTGGTTCACATATAAAGGTTTCAATGATTTAATTGAGGAGTGGTGGTCGTGGTCGCAAGCTCCAAGGAGACCAGGTAACAAAGATTTTATTTTCTTCAAAAAACTAAAATTACTGAAGGATCAGCTGAAGACATGGAATAGAACACATTTTAAAAATATTTTTGTTGAAAAACATAATGTGGAGGAAAAACTAACATCTTTAAGCTTAAGAATGATTGAGAAAGGCATGGAGGAGGCTGATTTTAAGGAAGAAAAAAGATTACAACATGAATTGGGGGATTTATTGAAGAAGGAAGAAATTTTCTGGAAGCAGAAGTCTCGAGAGACATGGCTTAAGGAGGGAGACCTCAATACAATTTTTTTTCATAATTCACTAAAACAACGAAGAGCCTACAACAAATTTTTTAGCATTCAAAATGATCAAGGAATAGAGGTGCAGGACAAAGATTTGATTAATGAAGAGGTAGTGGTTTTCTTTTCAAAAATGAAAGTGGCAGATAATAGAGAAACACACCTATATGACAGAGTCTTAGATGTTATCCCAACTGTGGTGTCAGAAGAGAAAAATAAGAATCTACTAACCCCTGTCTCTATGGAGGAAGTAAAAAAAACATTGATGGGATTAGGGGGGATAAAGCGTCGGGACCTGATGGATTCCCAACAATATTTTTTCAGAAATTGTGGCACATCTTTGGACAAGAATTATGGGAAGTAGTGGAGGAATCAAGAGAGGAAGGTTTCATTTTAAAAGACCTAAACACCACATTCATAGCTCTGATTCCAAAACGTGAACCATAAGCAAATTTTGAAGACTTCATACCAATAGCCTTATGCAATACTGTATACAAGATAATTGCAAAGCTGATTGCAAATAAACTTAAACTAGTTTTAAACTCGGTGATTTCAGAGGAACAAAGCAGTTTCTCCCTGGGGCGGTCAATCTTTGAGGGAGTAGTGATAGCACATGAGGCAATACACTCAATAAGGATTTCAAAAAGTCAGAATATGATGGTTAAACTAAATATTAAAAAAGCATACGATGAGGTTGACAAAAAAAATTTAATAGAAGTATTGAGCAGATTTGGCTTTGGACGAGATTGGATTAGATGGGTAAAGAGTTGCATCAAAACCCCAAGATTCTCAGTGTTGATAAATGGAAGTCCACAAGGTTTTTTGCACAAGAAAAGGTGACCCTCTCTCCCTATTTCTCTTCCTTATAATGGCGGAAACCCTGGGCAGGTTAATTACAAATAAGAGGGAAAATGGAACATGGAAGGGCATTAAAATCATTGAAGGTGTGGAGACTCTATGACACATACAATTTGTGGATGATACTTTTTTAGGTGGTGAGGCCTCTGAACAAGAGGCCAGAATGATGAAAGAGACCATAGACATGTATGGGAAGGTTTCAGGACAGTTGATTAACTGGAAAAAAAACTGAGATTTTCTTCTTCAATACCCCTATGCATCTACAAACCAGGATCAACAAAATTTTAGGAATGAAAACAAGACTTCTACCGGGCAGATTTCTAGGCATTCCCCTTTTCAAAGGAAGAAATAAAGAAGATTTTTGGAAGGAACTTACAAAGAAATGCTTAAAGAAGATGGATGGTTGGAAGGGCAGATGGTTATCATCTGCTGGGAGGATTCTGATGCTACAAACTGTTATCTCGGCTATGCTGGTATATTCTATGATGTGTATGGATATCCCCAAGAAAGTTGTTAAGGTTATGGAATAAAAAATGAGAAATTTTTTTTTGGTATGGTGCAAAGGAGGAAGATAAAATTCCATTGGTGGCATGGGAAAAGATCTATAAACCAAAAGATCATGGAGGAACGGGTATCAGAAATTGGTAATTAATGAATAAATCACTAGGTGCAAAACTAATATGGAGTATGTATAGAAAAAGTAACCTATTTTGGGCAAGGATCCTGCAAGCCAAATATCTGGACTCTACAGATAGTTCAAGGATACTCAATATCAGGGACCCCCATCGTCAGTCGGCCATATGGAACTTCATGTTGTCATGTTGTCCAGTTGTCACGAAACATATCACATGGCAACTCAGAGATGGGAATTCTGCCCTTTTTTGGGAGGACTCTTGGGAAGGCCATCAGGCTTTGGGGGAGGATAGAGAAATGTTGTTTTTAAAGAACTACTTCCAAAAACACTGGGGAAGGAAAGTAAAAGACTACATGGAAATTAAAACAACTAATGAAGGAGATAAGTGGGAATGGAAAAGACTGGATAAGAGAAAAAGGACAAAATGATGGAGATATTCAGAAATAGGGAAGCCACCATAACTAAAATTAGAGACATAATAAGATGGTGTGGATCCCTTTCAGGGGAGTATTCAACGAAGATAGGCTATAAAATGTTGGAAAATGTTGTTGAACCACAATTCCTATCAAAAGATCTGTGTTGGAGTAAAGACATTCTACCAAAAGCAGGCATTTTTGCCTGGCTTGTATGCAAGGGGAGAATCTTGACTGGAGAAAGGAGGAAGAAACTAGGCCTCATTGGCCCCATCCGATGTGCACTATGTGAAAACAATGAGGAATCAGTAGATCACTTGCTTCTACAATGTGATTTTGCAACAATTTGTTGGAATTTTATCCAAAATAAACTTAGATGGATGTGACCGAGAGATAACACTATTTATGATGTTTTTGCAGGTTGGCCTAGGGACAATAGGAAGTCCACACTTTCAAATATATGGAAGATAGTTCCATCCATGGTTGTATGGGAGATCTGGAAAGAGCGGAATAGGAGGATTTTCAGAGGAGAAAAGGAATCACAAAATAGATTCTTGAATAGATTGCAACATGCCATTGAGGAAGTTGTTAGCACTTCTACATCAAGGAAACAATTTTTACAAATTCCTTATACAAATGAAAATAGGAACCTTCAAATGAGCTAGCCAGGAGTAAGGTTTAGTTCACCAGCAGGAGCCCTAGTTACTAGAAGATAGAAAGTGAAATCAGAAAGTATAAAATGGTAGCCCCGGGAGGAAGGATGGATAAAAGCTAATTTTGATGGGGCGACTAGAAATAACCCAGGACAAAGTGGTATTAAGGTTATTTTTAGGAATGCAGAAGGAAAGACCATTTTAAAGGCAGCTAAAATATGCAAGGATGGAACCAACAACATGACAGAAAGTCAGGCAGCTTTACTGGCAGCAAGACTTGCAAAATAAAAAGGCATAAAAAATTTGCATTTGGAAGGAGACTCCCTGCTTGTTGTATAAGTAATTTCCAATTTATCCATAAATTCTTGGCACTTAGAAAAGTATATTGATTCAATTAAAGAAATATTGGTGACCTTTGAACATTTTAAGGTAATCCACGTAAAAAAGTAAGGAAATTCTAAAGTTGACTTGCTTTCCAAATGGGTCGTAGAGTTAACAAGGATAAATGAATTATGGATTGAAGACCCACCCTCATCAATGATTTGAAATTAAAGAAGATAAAAAGATGATGCAAGGAAACTTTATGATGTCAAGCCTTGAAAACGAGTGTATCTGTTTAGATTTCCTCCTCATAATATAAAAGGAAAGGATGTCAAAATCATAACACATGGGAGGACGAACAAATGATTTAAATGATGGCGGAGGAGGTAATGCTAGGGTGGTGAAGTGTGCAATGACTACTGAGCCGTGTGCCAATATCCTAAAAGGATGATATGCATTTATTTCAAAACACTTGAAATTGATTAAATAGTCAGCGACAAGCAAACCCCAACTTAATTAAGCAAAGCGGTTTAGAGGAACTAAGCTTTGGTTTTCATATCTGCAGAGGGAGGCTATCATGAACAATGAAACCAAGATGCACGTTCACCACCAAATGGAAAATAAAAGGAATTTATGCACCAGTGGAAGACCGTAGAGTGAAATTATTGATCAAATGCCCATGAAATGAGATCATTAAAGCCTTTCAACAGTCCATAGGGCCGTTGTTTCATGAGGCAACTCATAGCTGGAAGTTGCAAGTTGACATTTCAGAAATGATAATGGCATGGGGTTTAGAGCTGGGCAAACATGAAAGGGTGGTAGAGAGAGTGATTAAATCTTTGTTTGCTGAAGACCTAATTCCCAACATTGACCAGCTGCTGGAATGGACCCATCCAGGATGGGCTTTCGATTATAGTGAATGCTACAAGGATGAAGAGGAAGGAATAGCGAAAGGCATTATCCCTTGTATGAGCTAGTTGACATGGATAGACAGAGGCAACTACCTGAGAGAGGCAGATAGGATGAGAGAAACTAAAAGAGCGCATCAGAAACTACATGGAAAATCGCAGAGGGCCGATAGTGTATGTTTTCTTTCCAAAGAAAGGTAGGACTTTGCGGAGGTGGAAGAGATTAATGGTGAGGAATGTAAATTTATAAATAGGAAAGTCAGGAGACTACTATAGGTTTTTGGGGGTTGTGTTGGAGGTTGTGAATGAATGCACATTGTGACCTAGAACACAATGTCGAAGAATGGAGGAGGCCGAACCCAGGGCCTTGTTTTTTTGGTTTTTTGACACCAAATTTTCACCAGAAAAATCAACAATAGGAGTAGGCTTAACGATTTTCTCCCCAACTGCAATGTCACCAAGAGAGAGGTGACCAAAACTCTGAAAGCGGGTTTGATATCTACAAAATGGAGGATGAATCAGTTTTTTTTGAAAATCAGCCAAGGAAGATTTAGAGATGATGCATAGAGCATGTTTTCTGATAATTTGAATGTTTGAGGGGTTTTGGGTGGGGCTTATTTTGAACAAATCATAATTTTAATGGGGTCTACTATATGAATATGAGAATAGCTTAAAAATGTAATGTTTCTTTTATATATTAGTAAAATTAAATACTTTTATCAACCAAAAAAAACAAATCGGGGAACAATTGAAGTTAGTCTTGTCACTCAATTCCTCTACTCATCCCCCTCCCCTTCTTAAGCTGTGTCCTTATTTAATTCTTTTTTCTACTTTAGTTATCTTTTTTGTTCTATAGTTGTTCCCTCATTTTTTAGTAATTTTTGTTTTTTTAATTTTAATTTTTTAAATTATTAATTTAATTATTTAATTTTGATTTATCTTCGAATAAGTTGAAGATGAGCAGAGCGACGAATTTTGTGACTTTTCAGCTGAGTTAGGACTTTTACCCGACATTCTTTTCTCCCTCTGGCACTCATTTTCTAAGATCTGGTTTGGGTAGGTGGAGGTACTCCCTCCTCCATGTAGGTCTGTTCTTTGACCTTTCTTTTTCTCTCCTTTATTATGGTTTGTACTGTCTAGTTTCTTTGTTGGGATTCTCTGGTTGCAAAAACATGGATATCGACTCGGTAGGTATGCCTAAAGCTCCTGAACCGGCCTCTGTTTCTATCCTTGTTTTGCCCAAAAAATCCTTTAGTGAAGTTACCAGGGTCTTGGCTCTGTCGTCAGATGCATCTTTCATCTACCATGGAGGTAGGGCGTGTGAAGAAGGTAAGATCCCTGGGTGCTCTTTGAATTCTATCTCTATTTCGCCCAATGAAACTATGCTGAAGGAAATTTCGATGGAAAAGGATAGACTTAAGGATATAGCTATGATTTTTTCTTGTGTTGATGTGGAGAATGTCCTGCAAGAAATTTTTTAGATGTCTATTGGAATTATATTGAGATGATGTACTGAGAGGGGAGGGGTGAATCAGTACATCTAAAACTTTTCTTTGGTTAGCCCATTAACCCTTAATCATCAGTTTGTAAATTATCTTATCTAATTGTTCATCTTTCTTTATGCATATGCAATCATATCATAAATTCTTTAGTATGTAACCATAACAGAAA
>MU225694.1:142039-153445 GCA_018584345.1 Thuja plicata
TTTACCATTTGAGTTTCTTGACCAATTTGCAGCATCTTGATTTGATCTGTCAGATGTAGATTGATCTCTTTCATACTTGTAATTTCTTCAACTGATGCGTCTGAAGCTTTTCTCAATGATGATTCTGTTGTTTCAAAGGACTCTTGTATTTCCATTTCTTTGTAGTCTTTCTCATTCAGCCTGGTTGCCATAATCTTTCTTTCATCAAGAAGTTGTCTTAGCTTTATTTTCGCCTCCTTGTACTGCTCATAGTTTATTTGCATCTATAATTGCTCATTCTCAATAGTCATGTCTAGTCTGAACTTGTCCATTGCTCCGATCTTTTCTCTCAAGCCTTTAAGCTTTTCAAGAGAGAGACTTAGCTCTAATACCAATTGTTGGAATTATATTGAGATGATGTACTGAGAGCGGAGGGGTGAATCAGTACCTCTAAAAATTTTCTTTGGTTAGCCCATTAACCCTTAATCATAAGTTTGTAAATTATCTTATCTAACTGTTCATCTTTATTTATGCATATGCAATCATATCATAAATTATTTAGTATGTAACCATAACAAAAACAATCATGAAAATAGATAACACATGACACAAGATATGATATCACAGAAAAATCCTGTTAGGAAGTAAAAACTGCGGTGGGGATTGTTACCCACAAGACTTCACTATCTGCAGATAAGAAGGGGCTGGTTAAGGCTTACAATTGGTCACTTCTGATGACCTACCCTGTTAGGAGTATTACAGTGGAGACCTGTTAAGATCTACTTCGTTTGAAGCTTTAGCAACACTGATAAGTGTGCACTCTGTTAATAGATTTGGAAAGAACGGTTAAGTTCACCTTCTACAAAAAGATTTTAGATGTGATGCACTTGTTAGAATGCAACTACATAAGTCTTTGATCTGATGATAAATGCAATATTTAATTGATGACAATAGATCTTATAAAGCTTCATACATATTAGCAATCATCCTTCCATGATTGAATAATACCTTTATCTGCTTATCGGTAGCCTCTGTGTGTTCTTGATAACTAATGTATTATGTTTTTTAACTTTGCATGAATTCTGCCTTCTGCTCCTTAGATTCTCTTGGCGGCTATCAGCAATGTGAATTCATGTACTCACAATTGAGTTTGAACATCTATTTATACTAAATTAGACTCAATTCTTGATTCATGCATCACAAGTTAACTCTAGATCCAAGGTTTACACCTTGACCTTGATCTTTAGTTAAATATATTTTAGATCTGTTAGGATGCATTAAAAAATTTACATAAAGCTTGCTTGACCCTCAAGTAATGATTTAAAACAAATAAAAACTCTATAAATAGAATTACATTACTTTATCCGTCGTGTAAAAATCAGATCCACAATTTGTGGGTTCTTTAACTGACTGTCAGTTCTGACGGTCGGTTTTCTTGGTCGTCGGTGTTCCTTTCTTGAACTTGTCATTGGGTATGCCTTTTTTGTTCCTGTCGGGTTAGTTCTAAAAACTGTGTCGTCGGTGATGCTTATGGTCGCCGGTGATGCTTGTCAATTCTATACTGAGCATTTTTCTTGTGACCTTTGTATTCTGTCGGGTATGCTTGTTGTTCGCTGGTAATGCTTTAGTTTGCCGGTGATGCTTGTAGTCTGGCAGTAATGCTTTAGTCTGTCGGTGATCTCTATCAATGTTTTTCACTAAGTGTACTAATAGAAAAATAATGTCATCAATGTTTGGTTTCATAATTTCTAGAATTTGAAATTGGGTCTTTGAGTTTCTTTTTGTAGACAAATTGAAAAGGGGATTTTTGTGGTTTTCTTTATTAATCATGAATCATAGGCTTCCGCTCTGCAATGCCAATACTGGGTTGTTGGAAAAACTTCCTTCAGAGCCCTATCTTGGTCCCTAGAAGCTATTCATGAAGAGATCTTGGCCTTGTCTTGCCTGCGTAAGCTTTTGATAAAAAAATTTCCTCCCTTCCTATGGAAATTTGTTCCTCAAATAATTGATCCTATTGGAAAAATGATTAGGATGGATGACTACTCTCGAATACTCCCACACATGGACACTAGGGTTTTGGTCTCCATCTCCCCAAGGATTGATATCCTGAACACTCTTAAGATTGAAATTGGAGAGGACTCCTTCTCCTACCCTATTGAAATTCTAGGCGGGCTCAAAGTGTGCTTTCTTTGTAAGAGAGAGGGCCACCTCCAAAAATATTGTCCCATTCTTAAAAAAGGTTGGCCCTCCCCCCAAGCTCGTGGATGCTTCACCTCCCAAATCTACTACTATGAATGAACCTACTACTCCTGCTACTCATAAAGATCCCCCAAATTCTGATAAGGCTAAGGCCCCTACGTCGACTAACTTGGAAGATCTCCCAAAGTCTGATACCCTTTAACTTCCTCCAGCCCCTAAGCCCACCACTCCATGTATTCCTTCTCCACCTAAGGAAGATAACTTTGATGGTTTTCATCATGTTTCCCATAAATCCAATAAAAGAAGAAGAAAGAACGCGTAACAGCTAGCGTTGGATAAAGTTAAATGTATTGGTCAAGATGCCTCTTCAAGCCACTTGCAAACCCTCGCCCTGCATCCTACCTTTAGTTCTATTATGGATATTAACCCTTTTTTTCCCATTGGGTCCTCTATGGTTAAATCTATTGTTAAGATTTTTGAAGGAACAGGTGGCGACAATAGTTAGCCGTAAGGCAGTAGCCAGGACTATGATGACAACTCCAACTATGGATCTTTTCCTCCCATGCCCTTCCCTGAGACTTGAGCTCACTCTTGCCTCTTCCTGTTCCTAACCTCAAAATTTTTTCAAAGAATTGGATGATAATTGTATTATTGAAATTATCTCTGTTGATCCTAAGGCTCAGCATTACCAGCAACCTTGGGTTGAGGATTGCAATATGGTGACCAATAGGGGTCTTGGATTACCTGCTGGTCTTGGTGATCATTCACAGGCAAAAATTTATTTAGATGATGTTTATGAAGATTTTTTAGATGAATCTTCTAAGGCTAGAAGAAGAGGTCATCCTATTGGATCTAAGAATAAATCCTCAAATCCTCCTCCCAAGAAAGATGGGAAAATCATTCATAATGGTACTTCTGGAAGCAACATTAAGGATGCTTGGTGATTTATCCTACATTATTTATCATGAATTCCTTGTCTTGGAATATTAGGGGATTGGAGTCCCTTGATAGGAAGTATATTATTAAACAGTTTATTAATTCTCAGAGCCCCATAGAATTTCTTATGCTCCAAGAGCTTAAAGCTACTAATTTTACACTTGGGGTTAATCTTGATTTTATTTGGAAAGATGCTACTAAAATTGTTTCCAACCACCCTAAAGGTTGTGGTGGAATTGGTCTTCTGATTAATCCCAAGTGGGCCAATTGCATCACTGCTAAAGGGGTGGCTCCTTGTACTAGAGCGGTTTGGGCTACCCTAAACATTAACAATGCACTTATTTCTTTCTGCATTGTGTATGCCTCCAATGATTATAGGGAAAGAGCTGGGCTCTGGGAGTGGTTAACGACCCTCCCCAATGTTCCTTGGGTTATAGGGGGTATCTTTAATATGGTTGAAAGTCTGGATGATAAATCTAGAGGCCTTCCTATGGAATGGAAAATATGGAAAACATGCATTGGTACAGACTTAAGCAATCCAAAAACCTTTTTGACCCCATCTCTAGTAGCAATAATTCTTCTTCTGTGATTTGGTTCACTTGGTGTAATTATCAGCAAGGGACTAACAAAATTTATTCTAGGCTTGATAGATTTTATGCCAATAAACATTCTATTTCCTTCCTCCTGGATGATCAAGGTTCCTTTGTGAGTGTCATCCCTTCCTCTCTCATGGATCACCAACCCATTAGGACTCGTTTTACTTTTGGTCACCCTGCTCCTCTCTCCCGCCCTCTGTACAATAAATTCATCCTTAATACTAAGTTGCTTGGCGATCCAGATGTTCTTGCTGACATCAACATCATTAGATTCCTTAACCGCTATAATTCGAATCTCTCCTCCCATATTGAAAGATGGAACCTCAATGTCTCTTCCTGGCAAAAGTTGTTACAGACTATTGGTCAAAAGAGAGCTAAATATTATAGATTTGAGGAGAAGTCCCTCTCTAGCCACCTTCACTCTGTTGAAGTTGCTGTCCAAAATTGCCCTCATGATCCCTTCCTTGCCCTCGAAGTCAATAAAGCTAGGACTGCCTTATTTGCTCACCAAAATGTCAAGTGTCAAGGGGCTAGAATTAGGTTCCGAATACATTGGTTGCAGGAAGGGGACAAAGGCTCCAAGTATTTCTTCAATATTCTCAAACAAAAGAAAAATAAGGATTATATTGATAGAATTTCTATTGAGAATCGAGAGGTTACTAACCTTAACAACATTCAAGAATATTTTGTTAACTTCTACCAAGACCTATTCACTTTTGAAGATTCCAGATATGATGAAGACCTTAGAGACAAAATTAAACATATTATACCATGTGAAATTGATGAAGAAGATGCTCTTAGACTTCGACAACAGATTCTATTGATGAAATTTAAGATGCTATTAAGACCCTCAACAATGATAAGTCCCTTGGTCTGGATGGCATGCCTATTGAATTCTATAAGACAAATTTAGATTGGATCTGTGGTGACCTTCTTGATATTTATAATGAGGCTATTGAGATTGGTTCCCTTGGGAACGATATTAATAGAGGAATCATTAAATTGATTCCTAAGGATGGTGATAAATCCTTGATAAAATAATGGAGACCCATCACCCTCCTCAATATTTCCTACCATATTCTTGCTAAGATATTGACACTCTGTCTCACTAATGTTCTCCCTAAGTTCATTTTATCTACCCAAACTAGATTCATTGAGGGAAGATATATTCTGGAGAATCTTACTACCAGTTGGGAAGCTATGGAATGGTCAAGGTTCTCTAACCAAGATACTGGTATGTTTCTTCTTGATTTCAAAAATGCCTATGATAGGATTGAATAGAATTTCATTTCTATGATGCTTAATGCCTTTGGCTTCCCGGTTGAATTCTGTAATCTTGTTAACCTCCTTCTTAAGGATTCTAGCACGCAAATTGAGATTAATGGTGTGATCTCTTGCCCTATCAAACTTGGCCGCTCGATTAGGTAGTGTTGTCCCCTCGCCCCTGCCCTATTTTTCACCGCTTCTAATGATCTATTTTACATGCTCGGAGATGATACATTGTCTCCCAAGGTAAAAAGTATTACCCTCCCTGACAACTCTGTGCTTATGAATATCCAGTTTGATGATGATACCTCCTTATTCCTTGAACTTACTGCTGGCAATTTCAAGTCTCTGTAGCTTAAATTCAATACTTTTTGCATGATCTCTCAAGATCGTATCTCTCAAGCCAAGTCTATCCTCCTAGGGTGGAAGGACAGACCTCTTGATTGGCTTGAGAGACATGGCTATCAATGGGGAGGACCCAATAAGATTGTTAAATATCTTGGTATCCCCTTCTCTGTTGAACCTTCTCTCAAGCATATGTGGGAGTGGACTAAAGATAAGATCTATAGGAAGCTTAATTGCTAGAACAATAGATTTATGTCATTCGCTGGTCGTATTCAAGTCTGTCAAAATATTTTCTCTTCATACACCATCTATTACTCTTTTGTCTTGATGTTTAGTAGTTATCAAATTCCTAGAATTTAAAAAATTATTAGGAACTTCCTTTGGTCTAATGGCAAAGGGAATGACAAGATGCATGTGGTTAAATGGGAGTGGTGTCGTACTAGTAAAATTTTTGGCGGTCTTGGTCTAAAAGACTTGAGACTACAAGGTATTGCTTTGGCTACTAAATGGATTTTTCATGCCTTTGAGGTAAATGAACCCTGGAAAGTTTTGATTAGAAACAATATTCAATCTGGTACTCCCAAATGTGCTAAAGCTTGGAAATCTCTCCCCTTTGCTGAGCTTATTGTCGGATCCTTCCCTGTCCTTCTACAAGGCTCTCGCATCTTCAAATCCATTTGGAAGGCTTAGGAAGTGGTTCAGAAGTATTTACTGAATACTGATGCGTGTACTAATGTTCTTGTCCGATGAACGACCCATTTGGTGGAATCTATAGCATGTGTCCAAACCTCTCACCCTTACCCAGGGTTGCTCTACCAAGACATGGAATAATGCTGGCATTTCCTATCTTGCTGATATCTTAGAGCATGATGAGCTTGCTAGTTGGGATCTTATTAGTAGTTCATTTAACCTCCCTCTTAAACAGAAAAAAACTTATAACATGATTGCGTAAGCTTGTAGAAGGCTCTCCCTTCCCAAGACTTGTAAAATTGACTCTCACATCTTTCTTGACTTTAAATGGGCTGATGGTACTGTGCTTTCTATGTCAAAGCCAAGAATATTTATAATGTTATTTCTGCTAATAATTCCATCTTGGAGCGTGTTAGTAATATCTGGTACTCTAATTTTGACCCCCCCATTTGGCAGAAGCACTTCTCTCTGTTATCGAAAGTGCCTATTGCTCCTAAAATTAAGTATTTTAAATGGTTACTTATCCTTGACAGACTTCCTGTAAGGAAAGACCCTACTGCTGTTACCCAATGTAATCTTTGTAAACTTCGTCAATCTTGCAGACATATTTTTTTTATTGTATTATTGCTAAAGAAATCTGGCTTATGTTTGGTATCTCCATTCCTAATAATGTTAATATTATGGAAATTATTATTGGTTATATACATGGATAATTAATATTTTTCGACTCAAAATAATATACACAGGTTAATTCCTAAAAGAATTTGCATATTATTATAATATTATTGATTATTTATTATAAACTATAGTTTAATATTATTTATAAATATTAATAAAAATATAATTTTCTTGTTTTGATAGATAATTTTACTAAAAATAACACTTAAATTAAATTTGTAAACAAGCATTTCTTTAAATATTAGTTTTTTCAAATATATTTTACTTAGAGTGTTAAATTAAAGCTATTAATAGAATGCACATTTATTCATAAAAAATAGAAATATTAAAAACAACAACTATATAAATAAATAATATCTAAAAATTATATATATTTAGTAAAATTATCTATAAATAAAGATATATAGATATATTTGATCCAAGCACAAATATATCTTTATATACATATCTTTGTGATTAGTAAACATATATTTAAAGATATACTTGATCAATAATAAGATTAAATTTATTAATCATAGATCAAATAATACGTTTATAGCAATGTAAACTTTAGCCACCTTTAAAAGCATCTACTTATAGACCATGCCGACATAACATCAGACAAATGGATCATTGGATCGGAAACTCTCTCGGTCGTTTCCTGAAGGTGGATGAAGATATGACCACGATGGGCCATTCTACTTTCGCCTGTATTTTGGTTGGTATGGATATCTCCACACCGCTCTCAAGCGATGTGGTGCTCATGGTCAGGGAGAGGCCATGGACCCAAGCACTAGATTATGAGGTCCTTCTCTTCTGTTGTCAACACTGCTTCTCTACTGTGCACATGGCTACTAAGTGGGCTCTTCTACGACAGAAAGGTGTTGCTACTTGGTGGAAGTATGCAAGTAATGATCATTTTATAGTTTGTGCTTTTGATTCTCTTTCTGATTCTTCCTTGGAGGATTCACAGGCTGTGGATAATGATGAAGCACTTGATGAAAATCAGGATGATGCCCATGTTGCTGATCGGGGTCAGGCTTCCGCTGCTAATCCAAGTTTTGCTCCAACTGAATCTTTGGATGCATCCCTTACTACTACAAGTGTGGTCACCTATAGCCATGTGGACCATTCCACTCCTACTAATTTTGCATCTAATTTGCACCAAGTTTCTGCTGACAGTGCATAACTTCTTCAACACTCTGGTCATTGTGCTGACAATTTCCTTAACAAAGTTTCCTTTGTTGGGGACCCTAAGGATATCATCACCTAGATTGTTGTCCAATGACGTAGGAATACCTGTTCTTCAAAATCTCTCTCATATTCTCTTGTGGTGTGAGTTTGGTCCTTCCTTTGAAGGGATTCTATCCTTTGTGCTATGTGTTCTATCTTTTTAGTCAGCATTTGTTGTGTTGTTTGTGTATTGTTGATGGTCTAAATTTTGCCTTCAGGCCTTGTTTTGTAAGGGTTTGCTCCATTGTTTGGCTGCTTTAATAATAAAAATCATCAGACAAACTTAACCCCCATATAATATACTAAAATTTTATATTTAAAATCTCAAAAGAACTATACAGAAAAACTCAACTTGAGACAGAGACTGATAAAAATACCTAAAAGAAAACCCCATGAGTCATTACCAATAAACTTAAACATTTACAAAATACACCAAAATTTGGCCTTCCCTTCTAACAAACTACAATACAACTAGGATTTAAATTGCAACCAAAAAAGGACAAGAGGGAATCAAGGATTATTCACCACTTTGTTGGGTGATGCTTGTCTTGTTGAGACTGAATCGAGCCATGGATCCACTACTCTTGGAGCTTGAAGGGTCATCCTTTCTTCACTCCTGCCACTTTCTCCACACAAAATATCTCCTCCCTTTCATGAAGATAATCTTTCAGTGTTGTCCACCCTATACTCGCTCCCACCTTTCTTTTCTCCATGTTTGACTTTGCACTCCTATGGGCATTGCAAAGCGAAATGGACATCATCATCGAGCTCAAAAGGGCCAAAAACCTTATAATTGTTTGTCAAATTATTAAAAATAGTCATTGGAAAATTTTTGGGCATTTTTGAGAGGACACACACTATGAAAAATATAGTCTATACAGACTATACTATGCTTGTGTCAGCACCACATGTCGGTAAATAGTCAGTGGAAAAGGTTTTTACAAAGGGCATAATTTTGGTTAAATTTTTTTTATTAAAGTTTTTCAATGTTTTTTTTTTTAAATTTTATACTTTACAAAAAGGGAGGTGCACACAAGTCCAGACACCTATTGGGTAGTGCATGTACAGCAGGTGACAATGACGCCACCTCCAACTTTGGCAAATCACTATTTTTAGAGGGATCTCTAACGTAAGAAAAGATTCTAGGAGACTTTTCTACAAAATATTATGAGCAAATTACAATTCCATCATAATATTTTGGCAGCATTTTTTGGCGGGAGAATATTCTGGTGACTGGGAATATTCTTAGAATATTCTAGTGACTATTAATAGCTAACAAAAATTTTAGGGTATTAGAAATTGACCAGTCTGACCCTGTTTTACCTCATAGCCCTTAAAAGTTGCACTTCATTTTTTGCCCATAACTTCATCATACAAAGTTGAACTTGGGCAAACCATATATCATTTCAAAGTTGATTTCAATAAGGTCTATCTACTCAAGTTCGTGGTTTGATCAAATTTTACACCAATTTTTTGTACCAGGTCTCCAAAGTCAGTTTTTATTTTTGCACTTCTGGGACCATAACTTGACCAAGTAGACTTCATTTTATGTCATTCACACATAATTGACAGAATTATCTCATTTTCCTCTATACAAATCTTAGGTCCTTTCTGTATTTTTTTTATCAGGTACGCAATGGTCTCAAATTTGGTAATTTCTTTTTTTATTGTGCTTTCTCAGCTAATAAAATTGTATACGAGTTGTTTTTTTTCTTGTTGTGAGGGTGTAGAATCATCCTCTTTCTAATTTACATCTTTCCTTACCTCTTGCCTAATCTAAAAACCAATTTTAATTCTAGACTCCATTGGAAAACTCACACCCCATAACTATCTCACCTAGAGATAAGATATGACCAGATTCATTCAATCCCTCAATTTATGGTCCTATTTCAATAAGACCCAACCTAATTTGACCCATGCCTTTGAGGTTCTAGATCTTAGGAACAAGATGGATTCGTCTATGGGTTTGATTTCTTGAAATGTTTCATAGAGTCTTTAGTTCCATATTTGTTCTTGCACCACAACTTGAACTATGTGGGTCAAATTCCAAGATATCTTTGGGGACACAAATGAGTTTTGTTTACTTTATCTTGAGACTAATTTGACATCATTGACACATGGTTCATTTCCTTCCATTGAGGATTTTCTGGAGAAATTCAAATCCATCAGATCATTTTTTCATGGTTGTAGAAAGGATAAGATTGACAAGGAGCACATTTTTCTGAGTTTGTCAAAGCTTTGAGGGTCTTTCTAATTTTTTACTTCATCATTTTATTCCACTATAGATTCCTTGGGACATGCATACACTATGCCTTCATTTGAGGTATTTTGTGAGTGCTTGGCATGGGAGAAGTCTAAGTTGGCATAATTGGATTCACATTTCGGGTCCAAATCTCGGGCATTACTTGATCAATCATCATCTTAGTCATATTTAGGGAAATATAAATTGAAGAATAAGAAGTAGAAGCAAAAAAGTTCTTAGTCTACTTAGTTGATTTTGAAGTCTCCTAGACATTATTCAGATTCTTCCACCTCTTCCAAGACGTCTTCATCTAGGAAGAACACGCCTTAGTGTGTTTATTTCACCAAGACATGACATGATGAGCATATTGTTATGCAAAGAATATTGACGAGTTAACACATCTTATATAGAAGCATGATATTTATTTTCCCATCTCATGCATCATCTTCCACCACTTCAGGACTTGGTCATTTTGGTTCATCTTCTATGGCATGTGGTGAAGACAAAATATAATTCCATGCTCTCTTTGTATCAACACACACTCATTCTAGCAGGTGGATTATCAATTCAATAGCTTCTCATCATATGGTCTCATCTAAGGGTATGTTCTCTTCAAGTATCATCCTTTCCCACATATTTGGATGGGTAATAATACTTATATGACTCATGTTACTAAGATTTGTTCTATTGATGTTGATGATGGGATATTCAGTGATGTTCTTTGTGTCCCTCTACTATCTTCAAACCTTATTTCCATCCACCAAATTACTCACAGTGGTGTTGGTAAATAGATTTTTGCACTGTGAATTTACTTTTAAAATTGACCATATTTGCCTAAGGAGTAGTGACAACAATGCCAAAATTTGGAGATATTGCAATCAGATTGTAATCTTCCTCTGCATTTGAGAGGGGTGACTCCCTCGTATGATGGGGGCATTTGTAATTTTTGTGTACTTTTCACTTGAAAGAACAAAGAGGAGAAAAGACAAAACTAAAGAAATTTGAATAACATAAATCCTATTAGCAGATAGACAAACACCAAATAGGTTTTCATGATTGATAATCATTACAAAGGGAGGGTTTCGTTAGAATAGGTAAAACCCTATTCTCCCAAGAACACCTGCATGCATAACCTATTACATGGAAGAAGTGAACAACAGAAGACAGGAAGAATCTATGGAGGCCAAAAAGCCAGAGGAGACATCATATGCACAAGAAAACAATATATTAACAATATGTTTCAAGATCTTACAATGAGATGTG
>MU225694.1:178584-193493 GCA_018584345.1 Thuja plicata
GCCTTTTATTGCTTTTTGTTCTACATAATCAATGTCAAACTCACTCAGGGGCATGACCCATTTGGCTAGGTGACCTGTGAGAGATGCTTTGCCTAAAAGATACTTCAATGGATCAATCCGGGACATGAGCATGGTTTTCTAGTGTAGCATGTAATGTCTTAACTTTTGTGTTGCAAAAACCATAGCAAGACAGGCTCATTCAATGAGTGAGTAGTTTAATTCATATCCAACCAGTATTCTGTTGATGTAATAAATAGCTCTTTCTCATCCTTATTCATCGTGTTGTGCAAGAAGAGCACCCAATGCGATTTCTGTAGCAAAAATATACAAGAGGAATGGCTTTCCTGGAATGGGAGGCATCAAGATTGGTGGATGCAATAGATAATCTTTCAATTGTTCAAAGGAGTGCTCACATTTTTCATTCCAATGGAAAGTCACACCTTTATGCAACAGATTTTGAAATGACTGGCATTTATATGCGAGTTGTGTAATTAACCGGTGGATAGATTGTAGTTTCCCTTGTAGACTTCTCAGCTTCCTTAGAGTGTTTGGCGGAGGCATTTCTAAAGGGTAAAAGTACAAACTTGTGTCACACTTTTATAAAGGAAAAGGACTACAACATGCAAACTGTTCAACTTTAACGACATAAAAGGTGGCATTTGTATTTAGAATTTGAGGATGATGTAAACTAAAGAAATGTGTAAAAATGGATTAAGTTTATGTCTATTATTTTTTTTAAAAAAATTGAACAAGAATGTACATAGTTTTTTAATTTTTGAAGTCCATTTTTCCATTGTTGAAAACTGCTGAAAATCTGGGGTCTAGTTCCCTCCAAACAAGTATATGCAAATAATCTATTTTTCCCCTGATTTCAAAATATGTTATAGATAAAATGTATATCTAGTGCAAAAAAGAAGAAAGATTGGTATTCAATGTATATTTTCTCTGTTATAACTGCTCAAAGTTGAATTTATCTGAAATCGACAATATTCACCTCCCTCCAAATTTCCCCTATCAAATCTACACCATTCAGAATAAAAATTACATATTCTTGAAGAGGACTCTCTCCTCTAGTGTTAAATATAAATTTAAAATTTTTTTTTATATGATTTACTATTTTTTTATTCATTTGAAGCAAAATCTTCTCGAATGTTAAAATACCTACTTGTTGTATTTTAAAATTATAATATATTAGATCTAATCAAAATATTATAAACTTTATATGACAATAATCTTGACTTTGAGCTCTACAAAAGGGTATTTTTAAATATTTTTTAAAAATATCATTAAAAAGAGTAAGGGTTATTGAAACATTGATTTTTTGAAATAGTTTTATTTGTTTGGTAATTGGTATAAAACATGCATTTAATAGACATTTCCAATTGGATAAGTTTAACCACTTATCTAGCTTAGCTAGAATGAATCTAGCTAGACCATATGTTTGAAAAAAATTAATTTTTATTTAGAAATACTCAAATTTAGCTTTGCTGATAAGTGGTCCTGAAACGTGACACAACTTTGTGCTTTTACCCTAAAATGGATTGTACCTTTGCAGGATCCACTTCAATACCTCGTTGAGAGATAATATAACCTAGGACTTTGCCAGAGAAAATGCCAAAAACACACTTTTTAGGATTTAAGCGGAGCTTACATCCTTCCATTCTTTCACAGATTTTGGCCAGAATACTCAAATGATCTTTCCTGGTTGTAGATTTGCAGAGGAGGTCATCAACATAATCTTCCATCAAGATGTGCATGAAGTCATGGAAGATGGTGGTCATTTCCCATTGATAGGTTGCTCCAGCGTTCTTGAGGCCGAAGGACATGACATTCCAAAAATAAGTTCCCCAAGGACACGTGAAAGTTGTCTTGGGTTGAACTTCAGTAGCAATCTGAATCTGATTGTAACCCGAGAAACCATCCATCAGTGATAGCATCTCATACCCTGCAGTCATATCGACAATGATGCCGATGTTGGGTAAAGGAAAATCATCTTTAGGGCATGCCTTATTTAAATCACAAAAATCAGTGCATATCTGTATGCCCCCAGTGTGCTTGCTGACAGGTAACAGATTGGAAATCTAGTCTGTGTAATCTATTGGTCTGATAAAACTAGCATCAAATAACTTCTTCAATTTTTCTTTTACCAGTAGAACTATTTTGGGATGCATTTTTCAAAGTTTTTGTTTGACTGGCTTCACACCCGGCTTTAGAGGGAGGTGGTGAATAAATAACTTAGGATCTAGGTCAGGCATGTCAGTGTAGGACCAGGCAAAATTAATCTGGTGCTCAAGGAAGAATCTGACAAATTTGTCCTTCTCTTCTGGTGAGAGTGATGTTGCAAAGTGTATGATCTTGGGAATGTTTGGTGTTCCCAAATTAATTTCCTCGGTCATTTCAATGAGTAATGTCAACTTCTCCCTGAGAGGGGGTATGTCCAATCTTCCATCCTTAGGCTCCTCAAAGAGGTTTTCACCCTCAAATATGTCCTTTTTTTTACTTTTGCATGGTCAACTGGTGCCTTTCAGTTTTCACCAGAAGACCTATTCTTTTCTTTTTTTTATTTTTTGATTTTATCATTTTCAATTTTGTGACTGGAAGATGGAGTTGACTCCCCAAAATAAGTTGTAGCAACAAGGTCAATGGAGAACCCTACTTTGTGGTCGCCAGATGGCATGCCCTCTCGAAGCTCAAAGAATTATGCTATTGCTTCATCATTTTTGAAGCAATCTAAGCTCGGTGATCGTTGCTCATCCTAATCAATAAGTTCAGGGTAGACTAGGGGGATGTCATCGTCAGTAGTGCAGATGTTTTCAAGGCTAGAGGTAAAGGCAAAGATGTAAATACCAGTGTCTTCAGAGTTAGAGACTTCATGCATTGAAGGTTCAGGACTGGGATCCCAAAAAATTCTAGCCCATGGATCAGGATTGGTTGTTGGAGGAATTGTGTTAACATGTGTTTCCTTGATTGATAGGTCTTCAGGGTCAGGGAAGACACGGTCAAGCTCATAAGAACTGTAGGAATAGGACATCCATTCCCATTCATTGTAATTGCTAGTGTCAAAATAGGGAACCTCAAATATCTTGTTATCATTTGAAATTTCCACCTTTTCACATGAGGCCATTTTGGCAGTCGAAGAGCCAATTCGTAATGGTTTGAATCCAATTCCCAAGTGAGGAGGATGGCCTTTTGTAGAAAGAGGTTCAACAATCCCTTGCTTGTGTATTCCAAGACCACTGTGGCCATCATAGCCTTTTTGCTACATTAGTTTGAACCCTGGCGCATATCTTTCAACGGGTATCTCAGTGCGCTCTTGTTCTTGTTTTTGTTTCTCTTGGAAAATCCAGCTGGATGCATTGTCATATACATGTTCCTTGTGCAAACTGCCCCACCTAGTGAATGTGGGCGAGGGAATAACCTTCATGACAGTCTTGGGCAGTTTTTTTTGCAATAATTTTGGTTTTCCATAGGATTTCAAAGAGAGGGGAAGCTTCCCAATGTGAAAGGCTTGTGCCATGGTATACTCTCCACAACCATTATCTTCAATCTTCATCTTTCCCTTGACCATTTTTTCAAGGGTTTTTGCATCAACATATTTGGAGGAATTGGACAGGGTAGCTTCGTTGTTGGTAGGTACCTATTGTGTGGGCCCTTCTTTCAAATTGGCACAAAATTGGAAGAGGTTAGGATCACCTGGGATAGTGATCTCAGCTTTGTTGTGAAAAAATTTTAGACATTTATGGTACGTGGAGGGAACCGCCTTCATGGCATGGATCCATGGGCGTCCTAAGATCATGTTGTAGGGTAAGTCTAGATCCAGGACTTGCAACAATGTGTTTTCAGTAACCAGACCAATTCTGATGGGCGGTATGATGACTCCTTTGGAAGGATGTTCAATGTCATCATATGCCTTTATTGTGATTCTCCTTGAGGGATCAATATCACTCTCATTGTAGCCAAGATCAAGAATGACCTTTAATGTGCAAATGTTAAGTCCTGCTCCATTGTCTATCATGACTTGCCAAATTTTGGCATTATGGACAAAGAATTCCAGATGGAGGGGATCATTATGGCCAAGTCGGTTGTGTGGAACATCATCTTTTGAAAATGTGACATGCTGGGATGCAGAGAAGTGCCCCATCATGGCCTGAAACTGGTTAGTGTCAATGTCAGTCAGAACATTGGACTCTTTAGAAGCTTTTTCAAGAACTTCCTTGTGCTGGGGGGATGTGCACAACAGATCAAGGATTGATATCAAGGCAGGGGTCTTACCAAGCTGATCGACAAGGTTGTAATCTTAAGGTACCTTGGGTTTAGATGGTGTGCTAGGCATAGTAATCTTGGTATGATGGTTAGTGACTGCGCATTGAGGGTCACTATCCCAGAAGGTCAGAGTGGACACACGTGTATCGGCCTCAAAGAAGAAATTGATGGCATAGTCATGGCCGGTCTGAGTGTAATTGACATTGTTCTTGGAATTTGAATCCAATGTAGAGGAATTCCCCTTCTCATGATCTACCAAAGGGTTTGTGAAAATAGTATGGTCAGTATTGGAAGATCCCGATGTTGGTTCAAATTCAATCACACCTTGGTCAATGAGGTCTTGGACTTTGTGTTTTAATTGATAGCAGGAATTGGTTTTGTGTCCCTTTGTCCAATGATAATCAAAATATTTGGTGTCATCCCACCAAGGGGGTTTAACTGCTAGTGCCTCGCGGATCTCGGGTAATTGGATATAATTGTTTTGCAATAACTGTTGCAACATTGAATGAAGAGGTTCACCCAATGGCGTGAACTGTCTTTGTGGTCCATCTCTATTTCTCGGTGGTCAACGCTGCCAATTTTTTTGTGTGGTATCATTCGTTTGTGCTTGAGGTTGTGTTGGAGCTGGCGCTGGAGGTGGTGCTTGAGTCATCGTTTGAGTATTTGTGACAGTTGGTCCTTTGAGGATCACTTTTTTTTGTGTTGCGTTGACCGTTCGTGCGTCAACAACACCATCATTTGTGACATTTTTATTCCGAGACTAAAATTTTGACTTGTCATTTGAAGTGCTCGCATTTTGATTATCCTTGTTGATTTTTAGTACTCCTTTTTGAATAAGAGCATCTTCAATGTTAATTCCTTTTTTCATGAGCTTTTGTATGGTGCTTGGGCGTTTGATTTTGAGCTCATACATCATTTTAGGTACCAAGTTTTGGATAAATAATTTTATTTGTTGTTCTTTTGGCACATCAAAAGGACATTGACTAACCAAATTCCTCCATTGCAATAGGAAAATCACTAAACAATTCTCCAACCTTTTGTTTGGTTGTGCACAAATCAGTCAGCATAACCTCACTTGATATGTTGAACGCAAAGTGAGAGATGAATTTATCAGCCAGTTCCTTCCATGACCTAATATTGCCAGGTATCTTGGAGTACCATTCCACGACTTGACCTCTGAGGCTTCAAGGGAAGAGTCTCATAAGGTATGTGTCATCGTTGTGAACCTCAATGCAGCACGTATAAAATTCCTGAATGTGATCGATTGGATTACCTTTTCCTTTGTACTTTTCAAATTTGGGTACTTCAAAATTCTTTGGAAAAGGAGGCATGCAAATGCTTGGATCAAATAGATTAGGAAATAGGTCTTGGTCCATATAGAGGGTCTTTTTGTCCTTGAATTGTAGATCATTTAGTTGCTTTTGTAAGCGTTGAATTTGTTGAATCATGTCTTCGTACTGCGAAGACTTCACAGCTTTTCTGTGTGTATCAGAATGATGCGTATGTCTAGAAGTGGTTGAACATCGACTATATTCCAAAGCCTCTGATTCTGACGATTTAGATGAGATGTCATGAGGTGGCGCCATTTATCATCTGGCATGTTGTTGAGGATTTTCCACATGTTGCTGATATATTGGTGGAAGGTTATATTGTTGTCCTTGTGTCACATAGTGAGGTTGAGAAACCTATTGTTGATGTTGTGGTACATACTTCTATTGTTGAGTTTGCACCACATGTTGTTGTTGTTGTGACACATTTTTTTGTTGTGCAATGTATGGTTGTCATTGCAGAACATATGGTTGTTGAACATGTTGGTGTTGTTGTTGTTGCTGAACATGTTGTTGTCGTTGTTGTTGAGCATACTGTTGTTGTAAAGCATGTTGTTGTTGTTGTACATACTGCTGCTATAAAGCATGTTGTTGTTGAGCATATTGCTACTGTAGAGCGTGTTGTTGTTGTTGTACATATTGTTGGATATGTTTTTGTTGTTGTGGGTGAGCTTGTTGCACCTTTGGACCTTGCACATGTGGTTGGACAGGATGAGATTCTTGACCCACCTGCATTGTTGGTTGTTGCATGCTATGATCTTGTTGAAATCCAAGTGGTGCAAGGATACCGCTAAGACTTTCAGTCTTGCGTTTTGATGGTTTTGCTTGAGACATCATGTTAACTTGTGCTACAAATTGTTGCTGCACTGGTTGTGCTATATCCACAGGTGGTGCTTTTTGAGCCGCTTGGGCTTGTTGCACTTGTTGTGTTACATGTGCTTGTTGAGTCACCTTAGGTTGAATTGGTGTAATATCAATGAGGCTCTTCTTCTTTTGATCTTACAACTGACTTGGCATAGCGGTAGTAGTCACATGAGATGCATCAAATGTGGGTACCCTTGGTGGTTCATTGAATGGCCCTTTGGAGGTTGTTGCATTTGAAGTACTTCCTAGGAATGTTGCATCTGTTACCAAAGGAGGACCACTTGGTTGTGTTTCATCAAAAGGGGGTACATCTGGCATTCCCCAAGGAAATGTGAACATTTCATTTGATCCTATGGGCATGCGATTCTTAAAATCAATCCTCCGTGTCCTTTGAGGATACTTCTTGGGGACTTTTGTAGCATCCACCGTATCTGGAGGAGGGAGTGCTATCTCTTCAAATAAAGGATTATCCAATGGTATATATTGTTCCTTTGGAGGAATATCGATAGTTAAATCATTTCTTTATCTCTTTTGTGTTGCCACCATAGTTGACTCATCGAATGGTTGTTTTCGCTTTTCTCTATCCTAAACCACTAAGGCTTGGTTCTCTTCCAAAGTAGATTGTGGAGGATTTTGATATTCCAAAAATAATTGAGGATTTGTCCTTCGTATTGCTTTGATATATCATCTCGGATCTTGAGTCATGAGATATGTTAATGTCTGCTAAATTTTTTTTGTTTTTAACAGCTTTGTTACTATCCTCTTTAGGTAAACCTTTGAAGGAAGCAAATGTTTCATGTGAGTCTCTAGAATCCGAAGAGGGACTTGAGGCATTTCCAGGATCTTGATTATTTGGTGGTGGTGGAGGAGGTTGATAAGATCTGAAATCTGTGTTTTGCATAGGTTGTTGTTGTAGGTAATTGGGTTGGACTTGATTGATTTGATGAGTTTGTTGTTATTCCTCCTCAGGTGTAGGGGGAACACTACCTTGGCCAGGTGGCATAGGTACGAAATCGGTTCAAAGTTTGGGCGAGGGGGGGGGGTCCCCACTAAATAGTGCCAAAGTTTGGGGATGTATTTGAAGGATATCCCATGTTTCATAGATCATTGCTCGGAGTTGTACTAGGGATCATCTGTGTAGTGATAGGTCCTTGAGGAAATGTGATATGTCTTGGGTCTTGAAATGTTTGATGTGCTTCTTCCAATGGTTGCATGTTGATTAGGTCAGTTTGATTTTGATATGCAACACCTTGTCTTGGATCAAAAGGTAATTGTGATTCTGGTTGTGATGTAAACATAGGTAAATAAGGATCTTGTTTCCTTTTGGATGCTTGAGAGCTTGTGAAAACTGGCATGATTAGTATATGCTAATGCAAGATTTTTTTTGGATTTTTGGAAATGAAATGTTTGAAATGCAACTTTGGAAATACAAGGGGGTTATGCAAATTCAATCTAAGGTTTATGCAACTATGTTTTTTTTGGACTTTGACAATAAACCTTTGGAAAGGGGACAAATCTAAGAGCATAACCTTATGATGTTGAATAAGAATCTTGAATTGAAACAAAGGATTGAGGGACAAGGGACAAGTTTGATAAAAAGGGCTAGGTCAAATCCATCATGACAAAGGTGGAATAGGACCAATTGATAAGGGGGGGTTTGAAATTTGGCAAAAAGGGGACCAAGTCAAGATCTTATTTTCAACATCATAAAGAAAGGTTCTATGATTTGGATATTTTCTAGAATGGTTTGCAATTTTTTTAAAGAGGATCCAAAATGAGCTATGTATGCAAGAGGACTATGATTAGGACTTATGCAAAAGAGACTATAATGAGGATTGTAATGAGGCCTATAATGCAAGGGATTTTTGATATGCAAATGCAAGGAGATTAGGACATGAATATGCAATATGAAGGCTATCAAGAATGCCAAGAGGTTCCAAGTAACAATTTTAGGGTTCCACATGTTTACTCAAAGACAAGGTGTGTTTTGAACTGGTTTGATTATTTTTAAAGATTGATTTGGGAAAAGTGTTCTTTAAGGAGAGTGTTTTAAGATGTCATTTTTATTAAAGTTTGAAACACTCACGCAAGACACATCATTGAGAATAGTTGTTGTAAAAAGAAAAAAACACACCACTTCCTAAGGATAGTAATGATAATATCCGTTGAATCCCCACTTGAACCAAAGTTTAGCCGCGCTTACTAATATCAGACAACCTAGAAGCTTGGAGGCACAGACTCCTCCTTATAGTGCACTCACTTCTTAGGCACTCCAAGCTTCAAGTCCCAAGGGTCATCACTTCCTAAGGGATTGTTGTCTCAACTAATAGTTGTGAAAGTGTGGGGTTTCTTAGTTGGTCTCTGACCTTCCATGTCAACAGATAAAAGGTTTTTGGATACTATGACATGGTGTTTAGTAAGGGCATCCGTTCGGGTGGTTATATGTGCGGCAGATTAGCTTTGTTATGGAGGCCTCCCAACCTACAGAAGTTACGTTCTGTAAGTTTTAACACACCACAAGGGTACTGAGGGAGATCTTCTTCTCGATATAATGCATTCAACACCCGTTCATTGTGAGATTAATCACAATGACATCTTTTATATATCGGTTTGGATGGGCTTGGCTTTAGCATGTTACCGATTGGGCATTCGCTCTCACTGGCTCTACTAAAGCACTAGGGAGGTAGCCACTCTATAAGAATGATATGAGTTTCTCTTGCACCCAAGATCCACGAAGTTGAGGGGAGAGGATACGCTCATATGATTCTTAGGGTTTTACAATCTAGAAAACACTTTTAGACACATGAAAGTAAATGGTTCTTTTTAAGCACCAAGTTGAAGTGTTTTCTAACTACAAAAAGCAAGCACAAAAGTTTGGGAAAACACAAGGTCTTCTATAAAGGTCCTACATTAAACTCATTAGTAGTTTTCATGATTCATTCTTCATCCCATGATTGCCAAAATGCTGCACAAATCATCAATAACACAAAAATCCAGTATACTAAGTGCAGAAAATCAAAAACTTGCATGAAAAACACCAAATTTACCACTTGCGCAGGAACAAACTACCACCTACGCAGAACTAGGGTACCACCTGCACAGAAACAGGCTACCACCTGTGCAGCTTCTGACCACCTACGCAGAACCTGAAACCAAGTGCGTAACAACTGATCAGAGGCCTAAAAAGTGGTAAAAACATGCAAAAATAGAGGTTTCTTGCACATCATAAACACAACTAGGGTTCATTCCTTATGCCATTTATGATTGATGTGAAAATATTGAAGTCAATTTGAAACCCTAATTAGCTTGCATGTGCATCAAAACAATTTAGGAATACCTTAAAGAAGAAATCTGCATTTGACCCTAAACTAGTTCAAATTTCATTTTAAGAGCCCAAACCAGATGTGCATGTTCATTTTAGGTTCTTTATCAACTTAAGCAACTTGAGCTTGCATAAAGTAGTCCATTTGAACCCCTAGTTAGGCTAGATTGCAAATTTGATTGAAATTTGAAAAGGTTTGATTATATGTAACCCTAAACTAGGTGAGGTTCATTTTAAGAGCCCAAATCAAATGTGAGAGTTCATTTTAGGCTTGCAAATTGAAATGTTAGGTTCATTAACCAAGTTAGAGTTCATTTGCATATTTTAGGATCCATTGTAACCTTTAATTAGATAAAAAGTATAAGAGAAAGCATAAAATGTAGAAGCTCTTCCTAAACATGCAAATACTGATCCTAAACCCTAAACATAGATCCCATGTGACCAACTGCGCAACTAAGCAGCCATCTGAGCAACTTTGGGCTTCAAGTGCGCAGGTCTGGGTCCCAACTACGCAAGACTTAACCACCTGCGCAGGAACAGTGACCACATGTGCAGAAACAGTGACCACCTGCATAGAATCAGTGACCACCTGCGCAGCTCTCTTCCAGAACCTGCAAAAGACACAAAAATACAAAATATTTATCAGTTAAGCATGTTTCACATCGGGTTCACCAAATGTAAGACTAGAAAAAGGGCAAAATAACATATCTAGGAGACCACAAACCTTATATAATATGCTACCCTATCTAATCTATCATGAAAGCCATTCAAAACAAGAGTTCACAAACATAAAGCATAAAAACTCTAAGAACTCCCTTCAAATGAAGCTCCCATGTCCTTCTTTCTTCTCCATAATCAGATTTGATGTTGCTCTTTGACAATAACAAGATTGCACAAATAATTTTGAAAGCACAAGTTTGCAAGCGAGAATACTAAAAGATAGTGGTCTAACCTTGAAAGAGAGAAATGCATCCCATTTTATAGAAAATGAGAAGCAATTAGGTGAGATTGCACAAAATCAATGCATAAATGAAGATATTGGTTGGTAGGATGTTAGGAAGCACGATATGGGGGAGATCAAATAAGGAGATAGTGGAGATATTCATGAAGCACCTTAATAGGGGTGTGAATCCTCAATTAAGAGATATGACAATTAGGTAAGATTGGGAATCATTAAGTTAATTAATAATTCAATATTCTCAATATTTCTCACAAAATCAATAATTAGATTTATGAAATTATGAGAACCTCATAAATTGAAATTAGCGAATTAATTAATTGTTGAGACTTAGGGAAAAGGGAATAAATAAAGTTAATTTATTTATTCAATTATGACCTAGGGATAAACTATGGGTTATTCATCCCAAGGGGGAAATTAGTGAATTATTGATCGAATTGAAGGTGTTAATGTTGAATTGAAATGATTTTGATGATATTGATAAGGATTAGGATCAATTCTGAGGATTCTGGAATAGTTTAGGAAATCACGAGGCATCGATGAGCTTTGACAATGCGCCCGTGTAATGATGTTTGGACATGATTGAAAAACGCCAATAAACTTTGATGTCGTCATAGGATTGAAATTGAAATGGGGAAACATCGATGAACTTGGACAATGTTCCCAAAATAATAATGATCAGAAATAGTATTGACGAACGTGGTCAACACTATTGAAGATATTGACAGATTGATAACAATAACATCGGCGAACTTTGACAATGTTATCAAATAGTTGATCAAAGGGATACAAAGCATCGATGATCTTGGACAATGCTCCTGAAGTGATGACAAGATTGATTGAATTCGGAATAGGGTTTTGATCAATTTGAAATTGGGTTAATTAGGCATCGATGATCTTGGACAATGCCCCAGAATGGTTGGAATGAGTCCAAACAATTCTGAAAATGATTAGAAATAGAATAGGATAGGTTTGAATTGATTTAGGATGGTTTGGAATGGTTTAGGATCGAATAGGATCGGTTTAGGGTTGTCGATTTGATAAAGAGAGTAGAAATATTAGTAAATAATTGAATAATTTTGCAATATTCAATCATCGATGAAAGACACAATGTTGTCATATAATAAAGATCATATGCGTAACATAGAGGAATAATTAGGTCACAAAATAACGTTTCAATTGTAATGCTAAAAGTGTTAAAACACGTAGACCAACAGACTCAAACCATTTTTAGTTGTCTACAGTTGCCACTACACGTAATGAAAAGTCAATTACTCAACAACTGATATGCTTATTGTTCTAATTTTTTTTTTTTTATAAATATAATATAATATAACTTTAGTTTAATTAGGTAGGTGTTAGTTAATTTCCTTTGTGTTTTAGTAGTTAGTTTTGTTTCCTGTTTCTTATTTTGTGTGTCTATCTTTATTCCTTGTCGATTGAGTGTTTTTCATCTTTTTATTTGTCGGTCTTGGAGAAGTGTTTTTGTGGGGCTGTTCATGGCTAGCCCTGATCACCACATACAGGGGCGTCCAAAACCCCACAACTCCATTGACCAAACAAATGGTATAGCAGGGAAAAAACTAGCATTTCCTCCCACGATCAGGGGATAGTTTTTCTATTCTTAGACAAAGCAAAGAAACACACGAAGGCATGGAAAAGACGACATCATATTGCTGACAAATGCCCACCAAACGCAATGGTCCCCATAGAAAAATCTCACAGAACTCTGGATCTAATTGTGGGGGGTCGTCATTTGTGCATGCCCTATTTCCCCCCTCCAGGAGGACCACCTCCACCACCACCTGGCCCTCCAGGGGGGCCTCCACCACCATGGCCTGCATATGAACCTCCTCCACCTTATGGATCTCCAGGTCCTGGAGGCCCACCTCCTCCATGGGGTCCTGGTCCTCGTTGGTAGGGCATAGATGGGCTGGTGGGCTTGTTATCTATGTAATTTCTGTAACCTGTAAGCTGATGGGTATGGTGATATACAATATGTTTTGGGGAGATCAGCCAAGTTCCTATTTCGACGTCCGAATCTGCCTTTAATTATATGAAATAAACAGTCAGAGGTTAGCTATGGAAGCTTAAGGTCTGTTATATGTTTATGGTGAGTCTTTCAGAACATATTATGTTGAAGTATAGTCAATCAATGTTGTAGTGTTGGTATATAAATGATTCTTGGCTCATAGTAATCATTGTTATGGTTTTGTACAGTAATCAATGTTGTAGTGTTCTGAAATGGAAAAGGTTCATACCATACAGACTTTGAATTGTGCTGCTTTCCAATTTGGATTGCTCTGAAATGTTGAATTATGTTTAGATGTTCAGCATCTCTTGTTTTGTAGACCAAGGATATATAAATGAAGAACAGAGAATGTGATATGCCCGCTTGATCAATTACATTTGAGGTGGATGTATATTTTTGTTCTCATTTAATGTTCTGTTTTTCCTTTTGTTTGCTTTGAACCGATGATTAATCCACAAAAAGTTAGTAGTTGCTGTCACGCTTTCCATTCTTAGAGGAAAAAACAAATAGTCTAATAAATAAAAGGAGCACCAATATGCGTTTCACTAATAAGAACACTGGGAATTACAGTTTTTTTAGCTGTTACAAACCATTTAATAACAGTTATAAACCATGGAATACAAAATCAAGTTTAGTTATTCATTTCAAAACATATGTTTAAGGTAAGTCATTTCAGAACATATGTTTAAGGTAAGCCATTTCAGAACATATTATGTTTAAGGCAAGTCATTTCAGAACATATGTTTAAGGTAAGCCATTTTAGAACATATTATGTTGAAGTAATCAATGTTGTAATATTGGTATAAAAATGATTCTTGGCTCTTTGTTCTGAAATGGGAAAGGGTCATATCATACAGACTTTGAATGTGCTCCTTTGACCTAAGATGTATAAATGACTAATAAAAGATTTAGAAGCACATAGAATGTGATATGACTGCTTGATCAATTACATTCCAGATGGATGTATATTTTTATTTTCATTTAATGTTCGGTTTTTCCTTTTGTTGGCATTGAAGAGATGATTAATCCAGAAAAAGTTGGCAGTTGCTGTCACGCTTTCCTTTCTTATAAGAAACAACAAACAGTCTAATAAATAAAAGTAGTACCAATATGCATTTCACGTATAAGAACAGTCCTAGTTACAGTTTTGTAGCTGTTATAAACCATTTAATAACAGTTATAAACCATGGAATACCAAATCAAACGACAATTCACTTATCAGTTAATCTGTTAAATGAATACGCAATTTATAATTGAACATATCAATTTTGCATTTTTTTTCTTTCATAAATTAACAAACATTTAATAAAACGTGCTCCAGCACCGTGAAGAATTGATCACAATTAAACTAAAGTAAATTCATTCAGAGAAAAGACAATTATTACCACTTAAAAAGCCCTCTTGCTATAGAGAATATGGGCATCCTTATCATCTATATAAGGAAGCCACGTTTCAAGCTTGCTCACATAACAATCTCGTTGGATTTTACAGTTGTTTGGGAATGGCTGCTACTGCTTCAAGCATTTCTGATGATTATAATGTTGAAATTGTTAAAAGAGATGTTGTAGTACCTGCTCTGCATTTAGAAGAACGCCTTCTTCCTTTGTCTAATTTAGATCTAGCAATTCCACCTGTATCTGTGCATGTATTTTTCTGTTATAACAAACTCTCAAATTGGACTTTTGAGTCCATTATTTCTCTTTTGAGAAACTCCCTGTCAAGCGCATTGGTGTATTATTATGTTTTTGCTGGAGAATTGATCACCAATAGTGTCGGGGAGCCAGAGCTTCTTTGCAATAACAAAGGAGTTGAATTCACACAGGTTTATTCGGCAACTTCTCTTGCTCAAGTGGGGTTCTATGATCCAGATAGAACAGTTGAAGGGAAGCTTGTTCCTTTAATTCCAAACTCCTCCCAAGGCAAAGGCAATCCAGTATTTAGTGTTCAGGTACTAAAGTTGTATAAGTCAATACATTTCATTCCATCTGTATTGCAGAATTTGAATGAAATGTTTGCTCCTAGTATTCTATTAGTTCTTAGGAGATATTATTACATTTTCATATTGATACAGTTTTTTTTTCTTTTAAATTTTAGCTTTTTTGAATAAAATTTGACATTTAGCTAGTCTTCAACTCTTTGATA
>MU225694.1:208551-237215 GCA_018584345.1 Thuja plicata
TAGACATTGCTGCCTCTTTCTTGGCTATTCCCTCTAATGGCCGCCATAGATCCTTCTGATAGAGATAGTCCTCCATTTGCATCTTCCATAATTGGAAGTTCTGCCCATTAAACTTATCAACCTTCAGCCTACCTCGTCTGCCATTTCTCCCACTTAACTGAGATACTCTCCCACTAACTCGTGAGACCTGCTTCAGAGAATAGATGAAAGAACAAACAAAAAAACCTCACTCTGATACCACTTGTTAGAATAATAAACAGAAAAATGCAAATATTAATGCATGGAAGAGGACACAAAGACATAGAGATTTAACGTGGTTCACCCAATCCCTGGGCTACGTCCACCAACAGCGAGTCCAATATCTTTATTATTATCCAATAATTACAATCTGAAACCTGCAACTCAATACCGCCATAGGAAGCTATGAAAATCCCTCATACAATGAAATCTCGAAACCCTAAGCCCTTTTCACAAGCATATTTGACCTAACCTAATTATAGATATGTCTAGGGGAAAACTGCGCCGAAAGAAACTGAGTCTGATTAGGCTCCACATAAATAACACTAGGACTGTGACGACAACTCCAATTATGGATCTTGTCCTCCCATGCCCTTCCTTGGGCCTTGAGCTCACTCTTGCCTCTTCCTGTTCCCAACAGCAGAAAATTTTCAAAGAATTGGATGATAATTGTATTGGTGAAATTATCTCTGCCGATCCTAAGGTCAACATTCCCAGCAATGTTGGGCTAAGGATTGCGATTTGGTGACCAATAGGGGTCTTGACTTACCTGTTGGTCTTGGTGATCACTCATAGACAAAAATTGATTCAGATGATTTTTATGAGGAGTTTTTAGATGGCTCTTCCAAGCCTAGAAGAAGAGGTCGTCCTATTGGATCTAAGAATAAACCCTCAAATGCTCGTCCCAAGAAAGATGGGAAGATCATTGATAATGGTACTTTTGGAAGCAACATTAAGGTTGCTCAGTGATTTATCCTACATTATTGTTTATCATGAATTGCTTGTCTTGGAATACTAGGGGATCAGAGTCCCCCGATAGGAAGTATATTATTAAACGGTTTATTGATTCTTAGAGCTCCATAAACTTTCTTATGCTTCAAGAGCTTAAAGCTACTAATTTTACACTGGGGGTTAATCTTGATTTTATTTGTAAAGATGTTGCTAAAATTGTTTCCAACCACCCTAAAGGTCATGGTGGAATCAGTCTTCTGATTAATCCCAAGTGGGCCAATTGCATCACTACTAAAGGGGTGGCTCCTTGTAAAGAGCGGTTTGGGCTACCCTGAACATTAACAATGCACTTATTGGTGTCTGCACTGTGTATGCCTCCAATGATAATAGGGAAATATCTGGGCTCTGGGAGTGGTTAATGATCCTCCCCAATGTTCCTTCGGTTATAGGGGGTGACTTTAATATGGTTGAAATTCTGGATGATAAATCTGGAGGCCTTTCCTATGGAATGGAAAAATATGGAAAAAATGCATTGGTATAGACTTAAGCAATCCAAAAACCTTTTTGACCCCATCTGGTAGCAAGACTTCTTATGCTATTTGGTTCAGTTGGTGTAATTATCAACAAGGGACTTACAAAATTTATTCTAGGCTTGATAGATTTTATGCCAATAAGCATTCTATTTCCTTCCTCCCGGATGATCAAGGCTCCTTTGTGAGTGTCATCCCTTCCTGTCTCTCGAATCACCATCCCATTAGGACTCATTTTAGTTTTGGTCACCCTGCTCCTCTCTCTTGCCCTCTATCCAATAAATTCATCCTTAATACGAAGTTGCTTGGCAATCTGGATGTTCTTGCTGCCATCAACATCATTAGATACCTTAACCGCTGCAATTCAAATCTCCCCTCCCATATTGAAAGATGGAACCTCAATGTCTCTTCTTGGCAAAAGTTGTTACAAACCATTGGTCAAAAGAGAGCTAAAGATTATGGATTTGAGGAGAAGTCCCTCTCTAGCCACCTTCACTCTGTTGAAGCTGCTGTCCAAAATTCTCCTCATGATCCCCGCCTTGCCTTTGAAGTCAATAAAGCTAGGACTGCCTTACATGCTCACCAAAATGTCAAGTGTCACGGGGCTAGAATTAGGTCCTGAATGCATTGGTTGCAGGAAGGGGACAAAGGCTCCAAGTATTTCTTCAATCTTCTCAAACACAAGCGAAATAAGGAGTATATTGATAGAATTATTATTGAGAACCAAGATGTTTCCGACCTTAACAACATTCCTCAAGCTATTGTTAATTTCTACCAAGACCTATTCACTTCTAAAGATTCCAGAGATGCTGAAGACCTTAGAGAAAAACTTAAACATATTATACCATGTAAAATTGATGAAGAAAATTCTCTTAGTCTTAGACAACATATTCAATTGATGAAATTCAAGATGCTATTAAGACCCTCAACAATGATAAGTCCCCTAGTTTGGATGGCCTGCGTATTGAATTCTATAATACCAATTTAGATTGGATCTGTGGTAACCTTCTTGATATTTATAATGAGGCTATCAAGATTGGTTCCCTTGGGAATGATATTAATAGAGGCATCATTAAATTGATTCCTAAGGATGGTGATAAAGCCCTTATAAAAAAATGGATGCCCATCACCCTCCTAAATGTTTCCTACAAGATTCTTGCTAAGATATTGGCGCTCCATCTCACTAATTTTCTCCCTAAGCTCATTTTCTCTACCCAAACTGGATTCATCAAGGGCATATATATTCTGGAGAATCTTACTACCAGTTGGGAAGCTATGGAATGGTCAAGGGTCTCTAACCAAGATACTGCTATGTTTCTTCTTGATTTCAAAAAAGCCCATGATAGGATTGAATGAAATTTCATTTCTATGATGCTTAATGCCTTTGGATTCTCGGTTGAATTGTGTAATCTTGTTAACCTCCTTCTTAAGGATGTTAGTGCCGAAATTGATATTAACGATGTGATCTCTCACCCTATCAAACTTGGTCACTCGATTAGGCATGGCTGCCCCCTCACCCCCGCCCTGTTTTTCATCGCTTCTGATGCTCTGTTTTACATCCTTAGAGATGATACCTTGTCTCCCAAGGTCACAAGTATTACCCTCCCTGACAACTTTGTGCTTACAAATATCCATTTTGGTGATGATACCTCCTTATTCCTTGAACTTACAACTGGCAATTTCGAGGCTCTGCAACTTAAATTCAATACTTTCTGTATGATCTCTGGAGCCCGTATCTCTCAAGCCAAGTCTATCCTCCTAGGGTGGAAGGACAAACCTGTTGATTGGCTTGAGAGATACGGGCTCCAAAGATCATATAGAAAGTATTGAATTTAAGTATCCCCTTCTCTGTTGAACCTTCTCTAAAGCATATGTGGGAGTGGATTAAAGATAAGATCTATAGGAAGCTTAATTGCTAGAACAATAGATTTTTGTCGTTGGCTAGTCGTATTCAAGTTTGTCAAAAGATTCTCTCTTCATACACCATCTATTACTCTTCTGTTTGGATGCTTAGTAGTTATCAAATTCTTGAAATTCATAAAATTATTAGGAACTTCCTTTGGTTTGATGACAAAGGGAATGGCAAGATGCATGCGGTTAAATAGGAGTGGTGTCATACTAGTAAAATATTTGGTGGTATTGGTCTAAAAGACTTGAGACTGCAAGGTATTGCTTTGGCTACTAAATGGATTTTTCATGCCTTTGAGGGAAATGAACCCTGGAAAGTTTTAATTAGAAATAATATTCAATCTGGTACTCCCAAACGTGCTAAAACTTGGAAATCTCTCCCCTTTGCTGATCTTATTGTCAGATCCTTCCCTGTCCTTGTGCAAGGCTCTTGTGTCTTCAAATCCATTTGGAAGGCTTGGGAAGTGGTTCAGAAGCATTTACTGAATACTAATGCATGTAGTAATGTTCTTGTCCAAGGTGAATGATCCATTTGGTGGAATCTGCAGCATGTGTCCAAACCTCTCGCCCTTACCTGGGGTTACTCTACCAAGACGTGGAATAATGTTGGCATTTCCTATAATTTTTATATCTTAGAGCATGATGAGATTTCTAGTTGGGATCTTATTAGTAGCTCATTTAACCTCCCTCCTAACCAGAAAAAAAAATTATAACATGGTTGTGCAAGCTTGTAGAAGGCTCTCCCTTCCCAAGACTTGTAAAGTTGACTCTCACAACTTTCTTGACTTTAAATGGGCTGATGGTACTATGCTTTCTATGATCAAATACAAGAATATTTATAATGTAATTTCTGCTAATAATTCCATCTTGGAGCATGTCAATAATATTATTTGGTACTCTAATTTTGACCCCCCATTTGGTAGAAACACTTCTCTCTGTTATGGAAAGCACCTATTGCTCCTAAAATTAAGTGTTTTAAATGGCTACTTATCCTTGACAGACTTCCTATAAGGAAAGAGCCTACTGTTGTTACCCAATGTAATCTTTGTAAATTTCCTGAATCTTGCAGACACAATTTTCTTATTGTATTATTGCTAAAGAAATCTAGCTTATGTTTGGTATCTCCATTCCTAATCATGTTAATATTATGGAAATTATTACTGGTTATATACATGGATAATTCATATTAATCGACTCAAAATAATATACACAAATTAATTCATAAAAGCATTTGCATATTATTATAATATTAGTGATTATCTATTATAAACTATATTTTAATATTATTTATAAATATTAATAATAAAAATATAATTTTCTTGTTTTGATAAATAATTTTACTAAAAATAATACTTAAATTAAATTTGTAAACATGCATTTCTATAAATATTAGTTTTTTTAAATATATTTTACTTA
Source organism: Thuja plicata (assembly GCA_018584345.1). Taxonomy (NCBI): domain Eukaryota; kingdom Viridiplantae; phylum Streptophyta; class Pinopsida; order Cupressales; family Cupressaceae; genus Thuja; species Thuja plicata. The sequence goes on from MU225694.1 coordinate 213,375, forward strand.
GAGTGTTAAATTAAAGTTATTAATAGAATGCACAGTTATTCATAAAAAAATAGAAATATTAAAAACAACAACTATATAAATAAATAATCTCTAAAAACTATATATATTTAGCAAAATTATCTATATATAAAGATATATAGATATATTTGATCCAAGCACAAATATATCTTTATATACATATCTTTGTGATTAGTAAACATATATTTAAAGATATACTTGATCAATAATAAGATTAAATTTATTAATCATAGATCAAATATTATTTTTATAATAATGTAAACTTTAGCCACCTTTAAAAGAATCTACTTATAGACCATGCCGACATAACATAAGACAAATGGGTCATTGGATCGAAAACTCTCTCAGTTGTTTCTTAAAGGTGGATGAAGCTATGACCATGATGGGCCATTCTACTTTCGCCTATATTTTGGTTGATATGGATATCTCCACACCACTCTCAAGGGAAATGGTGCTCATGGTCAGGGAGAGGCCATGGACCCAAGCGCTAGATTATGAGGGCCTTCTCTTCCGTTTTCAAAACTTCTTATCTACTGGGCACATGGTTACTGACTACGCTCTTCTACAACGGAAAGGTGTTGCTACTTGGTGGAAGTATGAAAGTAATGATCATTTTAAAGTTTGTCCTTCTGATTCTCTTTATGATTCTTGGATTCACAGACTGTGGATAATGATGAAACCCTTGATGAAAATCAGGATGATGCCTCTGCTACCGATCGGGGTAAGGCTTCCGCTGCTAATCCAAGCTTTTCTCTAGCTGAATCTCTAAATGCATCCCCTACTACTATAGGTGTGGGCCCCTCTGGCCATGTGGACCATTCCACTCCTACTGCTTCTGCATCTAATTTGCACAAAGTTTCTACTGACAGTGCATAACTTCTTCAACACTCTGGTCGTTGTGCTAACAATTGCCTTAACAGAGTTTCCTTTGTTGGGGAGCCTAAGGATATCATCACCTAGATTGTTTTCCAACGACGTAGGAATACATGTTTTTTAAAATCTCTCTCATCTTCTCTTGTGGTGTGATTTTGGTCCTTCCTTTGAAGGGCTTCTATCCTTTGTGCTATGTGTTCTATATTTTTAGTCAACATCTGTTGTGTTGTCTATGTATTGTTGATGGTCTAAATTTTTTCCTTCAGGCCTTGTTTTGTAAGGGCCTGCCCCTTGTTTGGCTACTTTAATAATAAAAATTATCAGACAAACCCAACCTCCATATAATATACTAAAATTGTAAATATAAAATCTCAAAAGAACTATATAGAAAAAATCAACTTGAGACATAGACTAATAACAATACCTAAACAAAAAACCCCCTTCATTACCAATAAACTTAAAATAATTACAAAATACACCAAAATTTGGCCTTTCCTGCCAACAAACTACACTACAACTGGGATTTAAATTGCAACCAAAAAAGGACAGGAGGGAATCAAGGATTATTCACCCCTCTGTTGGGTGATGCTTGTCCCGTCGAGACTGAATTGAGCCATGGATCCACTAGTCTTGGAGCTCGAAGGGTCATCCTTTCTTCACTCCTGCCACTTTCTCCACACAAAATATATCCTCCCTTTCATAAAGATAATCTTTCAGTGTTGTGCACCCTATACTCGCTTCCACCTTTCTCTCCTCCATGTTTGACTTTGCTCTCCTATGGGCATTACGGATCGAAATGGACATCATCATCGAGCTCAAAAGGTCCAAAAACCCTATAATTGTTTGTCAAATTATTGAAAGCAGTCATTGGAAAATTTTTGGCCATTTTTGAGAGGACACACACTATGAAAAATATAGTCTATACGGACTATACTATGCTTGCGTCAACACCACATGTCAGTAAATAGTTAGTGGAAAAGGTTTTTACAAAGGGTATAATTTTGGTAAAAAACAATTTATTAAAGTTTTTCAAGGTTTTTTATTTTAATTTTAAAATTTATAAAAAGGGAGGTGCACACAATAACTATCTCACCTAGAAATAAGATATGCCTAGATTCATCCAATCCCTCAATTTATGGTCCTATTTCAATAAGACCCAACCTAATTTGACCCATGCCTTTGAGGTTCTAGAGCTCAGGAACAAGATGGATTCATCCATGGGTTTGATTTCTCAAAATGTTTTACAGAGTCTTTAGTTCCATATTGATTCCTGCACCACAACTTGAACTATGTGGGTCAAATTCCAAGATATCTTTGAGGACACCAATGAGTTTTATGCACTTCATCTTGAGACTGATTTGACATCATTGACACACAGTTTTTTTCCTTCCATTGAGGATTTTCTAGAGAAATTCAAATCCATCAGATCATTTTTTCATGGTTGTAGCAAGGATAAGATTGACAAGGAGTGCATTTTTCTAAGTCTATCAAAGCTTTGAGGGCCTTTCCAATTTTTCACTTCATCATTTTATTCCACTATGGATGCCTTGGGATATGCATACTCTATGCCTTCATTTGAGGTATTTTGTGAGTGCTTGACATGGAAGAATTCTAATTTGGCACAGTTGGATTCACATTTCGGGTCCAAATCTCAGGCATTACTTGATCAATCATCATCTTAGTCATCTTTAGGGAAATATAAATTGAAGAATAAGAAGTAGAAGCACAAAAAGACTTAGTCTACTCAATTGATTTTGAAGTCTCCTAGACATTATTTAGATTCTTCCACCTCTTCCAAGAGGTCTTAATCCAAGAAGAACACGCCTTAGTGTGTTTATTGCACCAAGACATGACATGATGAGCATATTGTTATGCAAAGAATATTGAAGAGTTAACACATCTTCTATAGAAGCATAATATCCAGTTTCCCATCTCATGCATCATCTTCCACCACTTCAGGATGTGGTCATTTTGGTTCATCTTCTATGGCATGTGGTGAAGACAAAATAAAATTCCATGCTCTCTTTGTATTAACACACACTCATTCTAGCAGGTGGCTTATCGATTCAAGAGATGATCATCATATGGTCTCATCTAAGGGTATTTTGTCTTCAAGTATCATCCTTTTCCACATATTTTGATGGGTAATAACACTTATATGACTAATGTTACTAAGAGTCGTTCTATTGATGTTGATGATGGGATATTCAGTGATGTTCTTTGTGTCCCTCCACTATCTTCAAACCTTCTTTCCATCCACCAGATTACTCATAGTGGTGTTGGTAAATAGATTTTTCACTGTAAATTTACTTTTAAAATTGACCATATTTTCCTAAGGAGTAGTGACAACTGTGCCAACAGTTGGAGATATTGCAATTAGATTGCAATCTTCCTCTGCATTTGAGAGGGGCGAATTCCTCGTATGATGGGGGCATTTGTAATTTTTGTGTACTTTTCACTTGAAAGCACAAAGAGGAGAAAAGACAAAACTAAAGAAAGTTGAATAACATAAACTCTATTAGCAGACATACGAACAATAAATAGGATTTCATGATTGATAATAATTACAAAGGGAGGGTTTAAGCACAAAATAAGTTTTACTATGAAATGATGAAACAAATCTCAACATACAAGGAGATAGGTTATTTTAACACACCCAATTAGACATACCATGAAATGAAAGTCAACAAATTTATTCCCTGCTAAATGTGTTCTCCAAAGTTTGATCAACAGTGTTCATGCTGCAATAATTATTTGTCATCCTCCAACATCTCGAGTAATGTTTTCCCATGCATAAAAATGCACGAGGTAAGCACATATCTGGGAGAGGTTTTTTTTTACGTATTTTAAGAAGGTTAATTAACTTCTTTCTTTGATGCATTTTCAAAGTATTAATTAGTTTCTATTGATTTAGGAAGGTTAATGACTTTTAAGTTTTTGCGCAAAAATAGAATAATAATTAACAATTAAAAATTTTGGAAAAATGAGGAGTTTTTGAAAATTTGAATTGCAATATTGAAAAAGGGAAAAATAATAAATAAAAATGATTTAATTAAATAACTTGATATTTTCCCTTCCTAAAGATCAGTATTGTTTTTCGAAAAACACTGAAAACCTTTGATTGAGAGTGAGTTAAGCTCTAAAATTTGAATTGCAGGTTGAGGATGGGCTAAATGAGTAAAACATGTTTAGTATTTGGGTATGTCAAAATTAGGGAAACAAGTGGGAAGGGTAAAATAGTTGAGCCCACCCCTGATATAGTGCTTATGATCAAAGATTAGCACATTAGAGAGATCAATGCAATTGGCAAAGTTGGTCATGCATCACAACTCTATAAGTTCTCTTATTTTTCTCTCATTGACAATATAGTTCCTTTGATTGATCCTAACTTTCATGCATCTCAAGTGGACCAAATATCTAAGGAGAGTTTTGGTCACTTGAACCTATGTGTACTTCATTCATCCACCATGCTTCCACCACCTCATGTTTCTTAAGAGTTCAATTTAGGTCAGTGGAATATTTTTTCCCTTCTAATTTTGGCAGAGTGGGATGAGTACTCGCTATACATTGCAACACTAAATTTGATACATCACACACTCTAGACTTTGCAACAATGTTTGATACATCACACGCTCCAAGAATTGGGGACATGAAATTGAGGGTATTTCATTCCTCATTGATGGCAATTTAAGCATTCATGTCATCCCATCTTCCACACCTTTAGAAGTAGTTCATCAAGCATCAACACATTTGTTTGGATTTTCTTCAGCTGGTACGAAATCTTTTGATTCAAACACCTGGATACTTGACTAGTCTTCAGTGGCACACAACTTGAGACATTTCCTTCCTCATCATTTCATGCAGTTGGTTCAGCCTTGGCCATTTGATTTATTTTTTCCTAAGGGGAATAAAATTGTTTGCTACTCTTAGATGTTCATCAACATTCATCTTCGAGCCTTCATCCTTGATATTGGTGCTTCTCTCTTGTAGGGGGATACATCATCTCTTCTTTTCTCTCTCATGGGGGGAGGGGGGTATTCATTGTACTTATGTGATTGATTCTACACTCTTGGGGACACTTGAAGTCCTTCATCTTAGTCACATGTAGTACCCTTTTATTTTTGCATCCCTCACTTTTGGGCAAGGTTTTTTCCCATGTGATTTTTTTCCTTTTCTTCCATTTAGAGAGACCTCATTGGTGTGAGTTGCATTTATTTGCATTGGTCTATATGAGTACCTAATCAAGATTTTGTTATTGGGACTCATTCAAGCTAGCTTTTTGCATTCATAATTATCTTTTTAGCTTCTCCCTAAGTTTATCTTAAGGTGGGGTGTTAGAGAAATTAAGACATATTATCTAATTATTTATTATTACATCCTTTAATTTCTTTTCACTTAAGGTAAACTTAGGTGCTTCTTTTCAATTAAAATTTACTTTTCTAACTTTAGTTCAACTATAGTTGAGCTTAATTTAGCTCCTACTTTGCATTGTTTTATTTCTTCTAAATTTAGGATTAACACATGTTTTTCTTTCTATAAAGCAAATCATTCATTCATTATAATTGGATCTTCACTATCATTTATGCAATCAATACATAATTCTAAGGTTGCTATAGAGAATATTATTTTGGTTTGATCTCTTTTGTGTGATAGGCATTTTTCTTGCAGATGATTCTTGACTTTTGTGGTTGTTTGATCAACTTCTACCAAAATCATCACCTTTTTTACTATGTTAAATTGTTCCTCACATCTTGCACATTCATCTATAATATCATATCTCATAAGACACATATTTTGACATCCTTACATATTTATCTATTATCTAGTGAATAGCATCAAATATTAGTTTGCAATTTGCACTATTTCAATTTTAGTAACCTTTCCCTTATCTACAAATATTACATTTATGCAAAATTGAAGGACTAAATTTATGTTATTCTAGATCTAGTAATGTCATTTTTTCATACTTCTTAGATTTTAAGCCCATTTCAATATTTCTCATGGAATACAAGAGGGCTTTGTGGAAATAAATTAAAAAGGGGTAAAACAAATACTAAAATATAGTTGATTTTTTTATAAGTGATGGATCTTGTCAGCTTGCTTTCAGCACCCGAGTTTTAAACTTTCAAGATCGATTCATAAATATCAACTCTCTTAATTTTATCAGATCTTGTACTAATCTATGATAAAAATATTTTTGTAAAGTTGGTATTTTGTAAAAGTGGTATTCAGATGAAGTTTTGAACCATTGAACCAAAGGATTTAGGTTCAAGGTTCAAGTTCAAGATTCGAGCATGTAGGTTCAAAGTTCAAGTTGACTGGTTTGGAAGTGCAGATCAAAGTTCAAGGTTTAATTTTGAAGATTCAGAATTCATGGTACATCAAGTTGAAAGTTGTAGTTTTAAAAGTATTAAATGATCACCAAGATAAGAGTAAAACTATTTGGATGAATTTCAAGATAACCAAACTAATCAATACAAAGTTTAATCTTCATGTTACAAAGGGAGATTCTGCTTCTTAAAAGTTAAATTTAGTCATAAATCCATATGTTGGTTACAAAGGATAGCAACTGATAATGTTTCAAAAAAATCGCTTCAACACCAAAGTATTATGGAGAATCAAAAGATTCACAATCCTCATCTATTCTAAATATATCTCTATCTTAAAATAGAACTCATCTCTTCAAAGAGAAGCTCAAAGTGGTGATCTATACTCAATTATTGGAATGTACACTTTTTCAAGTTTCTAATAACCACAAATTTTCTGAAAGAAGAAAAATAGTCTCAATGTGGGGGCAATAAAATTTTATCCCACCGTTTGATCTTCCTAAACTTTGGATATGTTTTCCAAAATCAAGTTTTCAAAACATTCACTGGAGCGATTAACAAACTGTGATGGCGTTCAAAATATATAATCGACTGTGTAGAGGTATATCAAAGAGGTTAGCAACCTCTTGTTATGCCTGCAGAAGCACAAATTTCATTTATTTGCAAAAAGAAAATCAAATGTATGAGTTTGATAGAGATAATTCTATTAAGATTCTTAGATAGCATGAATATGAGCAGCTCTCCCAAAGGAAGACATAATTGCCACTGTGTGAACGACCTACATAAGGGAATAAATTACAAGCTAAAAAATTCAGCATTTCATGGTGAAAGTATCAGTTATGACGGAGTGAAGTTTGAATAGCATTGATGGCTCTTATTACATTCATGCCAATAAAACCAAAAGGGAATGCATATACAATTAGCATGAGAGCCTTGATAAATAACATGGACATCACTATTTACCAACCCCAAGTTGCAGTTCATTCTTTTGGCATTTGTTGATAGTATTGCTATGACTGATTTACTAAAATGAGGAGTATGAAAAGAAGTTGGTCAAGACGCAAGAATAGACAACCTAGTTTTGTGGGATGTTCATAGATTGACACCTGTCAATCTTGAATTCTGGTGCATTCCATACCTTAATATAAAATTATAATAAAGTTCCATCATTAAATAATGTTAATAAGTCACATAATTGTTGAAAGAATCTAATATTTCATTGTGGGGAAATAATACGATGGAGAAAGTGAATTATAGTGAAAAAGGAGACAATTCTCAAGAATCAGTTATTCTAAAAGGAGACATTATTTATGGGAAATCTTTTCACAAAGAGGGGGTTCTTCTTTCGAATAGGTCAGTTGGCTATAAGGAGGAGAATACATTTTTATGAATGCGGATTGTAATAGGGGATATTATATTCATTTCTTCAATTTGATTTTAATGGCAAGGAACAAAGTGACCTGGTGATCACTGTTGTTATATTTAGTAATAAAGAGGAGTTTGTATTGCAAATCTATTGATCTGTGTATTTATTCCTTTGATTAGAATAAATCAGTCGGTTGTTCTTTTTGTGTTTCTAAATATAATCCTATGTCATCATACCAAGTATATGTTTTTCATACAAATATGTTGGTTTGTTTATTCATATTTTGCAAATCAAGATATTTGATTCCCTTGATTTCTCTATAATAAGTAGGACTGAACAAGTGATTTGTCGATCATTTGTTTGTGTTTTTTTTTAAAGTCTTTCAATATTGTAATCACATTCATTTCATGTTGATGAATGAATGTTAATAACCTTAGTGTCTTCTGGTTAAATACATAACCAATAACTAATTCCCTGAATATCATTTAAGAGGGAGTTGTACCTCACAATTCAAAGGAAAGCTATCAATCTCATGATAGTCTTTCCAATTGTTAGTTGAGTTTCTTCTTCATTTTGGGCCTTTTGATTCATTCTTTATCATTATTTTTGAAGGACAAATCTGTTTAATAATAGATCTCATGTTGTTGGTGGATGTAGTTGCCCAAGTTGGGTGTAGAAACTCAAGGAGAGAGGATAATATAACTTTGCAAAATATTAATCAAAGGAGTTTTTAGCAATATGCAAGGAAGTTAAAATCAACTAATTGAAGGAAGAGTGTATCATGGATTATGAAAAATTGCAAGGCAAAGTTTATTATAGTTGTAAGAAACTGTAACTGGAGACTCTTTACATGCTAAAAATAATCATACACAAGAAGAGGTCGTGACCGCTCATTTAGTCGGCCTGTGATGGAATGAGAAAGTGATAATATTTTATTATTTATGGGTATAATTTGGACATTGCAATTTGGTTCAAAAGTTGGTTTAATAATTTTCTATATAATTTATGTAGGCGTATCTGTTCAACTTACATATTGTTTTTTTTTTTCTAATTTATCAACTTTCATCACAACTTGAGTACTTATGTTCAACTATAAGTACTTAGATTCATATAACATAGAAAATTTCCCATGAAAATGCCCCCCCCCCTCCTTTTGAGACAACCATGGGGGAGGACTGTATTTCTCACAACTGTGGTGAAAAATATAAGATTTAGGGGAGCCCTTTAGAAAGTGGCTAAAAAATTAGTGGCATTATATATATTATTTCTAAATTAGTGAGACCCATTAGGTGAAGAAAAATATATTCTTCAAAAACTTCAAGTGCTCCATGCAAATATGTTAGGAACTAAATTTTTTATTGGAGGGAGGTTGGCCTTTTAAAATATCTTGTAGATTTTTTTTTTTTGACAAGATCACAATTCACATTGACATCAATGACAACAAAATTTCTCACAGACGTGTATGCTTCATCAACAAGTATTTTCATAACAAGGAAAATTTGTCCATGGCACAAAATCAAATAAAGTAACAGGTGGACCAACATTTTAGTGAAATAATTTTTCAAGTTCTAGGGATTGCAATTTCTTGTGATTGCAACCTTATAAGAAAATATCATTGAAGAAACTTACAAAAAATAATAAGTTGTCACCAAAATATTATGGTTGATACCATAGGTGGTGGTACCTATAAGTTCAAGTTAATGCCAACAACCAAGATACATCCAATTATTCATTTCTCCTTTTTAAAGTAAGTGGACATAACATCCCTACATACACAATATTACCATATCTCAACAAAGAAGACAAAATCATTTTAGAACCATAGTTCATTCTCTGAATACGTACAAAAACATTGAGGGCTAGAACACTACACATATATCTCATTCCATGGTAGAATCTACTAGTTGAAAATGCAACATGAGAAGATGAAGAGTTCATTAATAAGAATCCAAACTTGGTGACCATTCGGGACAATGCTTCTATAAAGAGGGGGGCATGCTATACCCTAAATCCTAGAGTATATATAGGGTTATGAATAGTCAACTTGTAGCTATCTTAATGGAGGAATTAAAAAGAGGTGTGGAGAAACCTCAAGAAGGGTAAAGTTCACAAATACTTAAAGTGTCTCCATGGAAATAATAAGGAAGTGACGAAAGCTTTTGTTAATGGGTGGGAGAATGGGAAAGTGAACATTCTGGGAAAATTTGTCAAGCTCACTCTAGACCGCCTATCTGAAATTAAGGGTCTCCCTTTGGAGGGAATGCATTTTTCAAAAGACAAAAAAGAGGGCAACAAAGGGTATAAAAAATTCTCTAAGACCAATGAGGAGAGGGCCATGCTCATGAAGGGTGATCTGGACTATGTCAATCTGTCAAACATTAAGCGCATATGGGCGTTTGTGATCCATGATAACATGGAGTACTTCACCCTTGATGACAACTATTCAAAGGTATACAATTACCATTTTGTTCTGGTTAACCATTTTCATCATGACATTAGGGTTTTCTTTCCCTACTATCTCTTAAGCTCACTCAATCAGAGCATTATTAATCATAGAGTTAAATCTTCACCTATTTTACATGAGGGTCTAATTCAGTTGATTACGGACTATGTTAAAAATCATATCCCTAACCCAATTCCTAAGAGTATTGAGAATGTTAAGAGGAAGAGTATGGAGGTGTCTAATGGTAAGAGGTCTAGTAAGGAGAAAGATAAAAAAAAGTCATAAAGCCCTATTGTTGTTGATATCTCTTTGTCAATTTATGACGACATCGAGGGGATGAGAACTGATGATGAACATGATACTGAGTCTTCTGAGGATGAGGGTTTCACTGGGAAAGTGAGAAAAATTCATGATCTAAAGATGAACACCATCATTACCAATGAGCCTTTGGGTGGTAAAGATGATATTGAGGAAACCCAGAAGACAAAGAACAACATCCTGGATGAAATCACTGAAGAAATTGACAATATTATTGATACCCACATGGAGGACCATACTGTCAAAAATGATGGTGATGAGGAGTAGAACCATGACATTCAGGACTCTCATAGGGAATCAAGGGATATTGATACCCACATTGATTTCCACACTGTCAATAATGATGGTGAGGAAGACCAGAATCAAGACTTTCAGGATTCTCACAGGGAGAAAGGGTACATGGAGGATACCAAGATTAACAAGGGAAAAACTAAGAACAATGAGGATAATAGTGTCCCAAAAGAGGAAGCTAACAAAGTTGAGAAGGATAACACAACTAATGAGAATGATGAGAACAACCAAGATATCCCGAAAGGTGATTTTGAAGTGAAGAATGACCAGAAAATGAGGAGCCTAGAGCACGATCTCCGTGAGAGAGAGGTCAATGTCAAAAGGGTGGCTAATTTTTCCTTCCTTCAAATGGCCAGAAATAAAGTGAAGAACAGCTATAATATGGATAAATAGATTCAGGATGATATTTAGAAGATTAAAGCTAATTATAAGAACCTGGAAGAAACAAATGCATTGTTGGAGGAAATTGTGGACAAAATGTGCAATGATGCAATCATGTACCAGCAAGGGAATGATGTGTTTGATAAGGTTAACAATATGGACACCAAGATTAGTACCATGGTTGATAACAGGCTCAAAACAATTAATGACAAGGTTAACAACAACAACGCTCTTCTCAAAATACTTACTACTATCAGCAAAATGGGTATGAAAAACTCTATGGACAATCTAAAATATTTTTATACCCTTCTAGAAGGTAACTATAATGATAAGGCAAGGCAGGAGGATTATGGCCCTCAGGAAACTCATATCTCGGGCCCAGGAACAAGGACTAGCTCCAACACTAAAAAGAAAGTCGATGTTCTGATCAAAGATATCACCAAGTTGTGGGATTTGATCCAGAGCATGTAATTATAGATGGTTGAAGTTAATATGTTGGAAGATCAGATGGAAGTTGTTTAGCTTCAATGCTGGAATGTTTTGGTTGCTGGAAGTTTTTTGTCTCCTGTCTGCTGGAAGCTTATAGTAGTTTGTTATTTTTCTGTTTTGAGATGATTTCTATTGTTTAATCTGGGGTTTAGCCCTCTTTTAGTTTGTTGTCTTGTTTGACAGATCATTGTTGTCTTTGTCCTTTCTTGTCTATCATTATGGTACTTTGTAAAGGGTTTCAGGGCCCCTTCAAAACCTGTTGTTACCTTAATCAAAAACTTGTAATTCATATTATAATTATTATATTCTAATTTAATTATTTAGGTCATTCTAGGTTTATATAATTATATCTAAGTCAGCTTGGGCAATATACTAGGAATAATTAGATTATATATAGGATGTAGTGAGTTAAATTTCATCATCAGATTGTGAATTATATTCTCATTAGAGATATTGAGAGTTTTCTTTTTCAAAATGGCTTTCTTTTTATATTAATTAGTAGCCAAAATAAGGGGGTTGACCCTTACGCAACCATAATCCAAGGGATGGTGAGAGATCAACACCACATTAGAAAAGGTGTTGGCTATTATAGATCAAGGCCACAAAGGGCGCACTGTCAGAAGATACCCACCTTCCTAAAAAGGCAAACAAAGGGACAAGATTGACCACTTATAGTATAGGGGCCAACAAAGTCCATTGACATTAGACAAATAATAGTCAAGGAGCACCCAAACATATGGGGAAAAAAGGCAAGGGGATTTTGAAAGGATCCCTAAGACTTCACAATGCATAACAAAATAGTATCATAAATCACAATGTAGTACATAAAAACATTTCTCCAATCAAAGATTCATCCCCCATCATCCAAAATCCTTTCCATAACAATAGACAAGGAGCCCACCTCAATAGGAGTCAACGAGGAAGATATCATTAGATGTCTAAAATGCTTCTGGAAATGATTATGTATAAGTTTTTTTTATGATAAAAAAACTTATAAACAATCATTTCTACAAGAATTTTAGATAGATTATTATGGATTGTGGAAATATGATATTATAAAGATAAAATTAGACTTGAGAGCCAACCACAATTTTGTCCCATGCGCAAGAAGCCATAGAAAGGAGAAGACCACCAAAAGTTGTGATATTACTGTCAGGATTCAACTATGTAGATTTTTGAGTCAAACTCATTGACCCATGTTTCAAACCTCCTTCATGAAGCAAGTCCCTTCCTCCATAGGAGACTCTTTCATGACACAATAATTTCTAGAAGCATTTTAGATGGATTATTATGGATTGTGGAAATACGTTATCATTAAGATAAAATTAGACTTGAGAGCCAACCATGAATTTGTCCCACACCCAAGAAGCCATAGAAAGGAGAAGACCACCCAAAGTTGTGACATTGCTATCAGGATTCAACTATGTATCTTTTTGAGTCAAACTCATTGACCCATGTTTCTATTGACGGGTCTTTGTGACCAGGTCCGCCAATAGATGTAAGTTGTCACTGGGTACTAAGGTACCGGCTAACTTTGCCTGTAAAGGTTGTCCAGAGAAATAAGATTCTCTGGGCCTTCAAGCATGTGAGAGTCGGGTCTCGACGGTGCAAAAGCTTAGTTGGGAGTGTGACTATTTTGTTCGGGGGGATCGCTGGTTATCTTGGCTTGTCTTCTCCAGGGATTTAGGTAAGTGGGGTTTCCTGAAAGAATTCATTAGTTAACCAAATAAACTTCAAAAGATAGGCCAGGGTTAGAAATATTCCATCTTCCCATAGTCATGCAAATATATTTAAAAAATCTAACATGCTACACTAAATGTTGAATACACACATAACCATCAGTTCACATATATTCAATAGCAAGGGAAAAGGAGGTTGTTAATCTACTTAAAATATCAGAGCAATGGACATAAGAAACATACAACACAAAAGAGTATTAACTCAGAGATCAAGAGACCAACAACAATGTTGCAATAATCCTTTCTTCTTCATTAATGGTTTTCCAGCATCACCGGCAAGTACATCAACAATGGCTCCAAGGGAGCGTCTATCTACTGAACTTCTTGTATAGTCAGAAAATGGAAGCACTTCCATGGGAGACTGATTTATCCTTCTTAGTGAGTGGTTTGGGGTCATGACAAGGGCCTCTAAATGGGTTCCTGATCTTGACATGGCTTCCCCCCTAACCTTCCTTTCTAACCTCCATTTTATGACCTAAATTCTGCATTCTGGGTCTCTGACCTGTGATCCTGGGATCTGAGGACAGGGTCGACCTTTTGGGACTAGGTTGACCTCAACCCTGCCCTAGGATAGGGTCAAACTCGACCCTATCCTAGGATAGGGCTGACCTTGACCCTGTCCCAGGGTCCCAAACACAGAATCCCACAGATTCCCGGATGTCGATCTTCACAAAAAGTTTTCTCCCGCTTCCGGGTCGGCTGTTTCGGGTTCCAAATTGGTTGATTCCTAAATTATATTTAATATAGGTCCTCTCCTAGGGGTAAAGGATTAAATTATGATTTAATTATCCTATGTAGGCCTCCTTAGAAGATTGTTCCCTAATTCCATATAAAAGGGAGCCTTCTCCTCTCATTTTCTCTAAGCATGAATAACCATAATCAAGCATCATTAGGCAACTGAGGAGGAATTTCAAGTGCAATTCAAGAAAGCTAAGGAGAAATATTTCAAGCAAGAATCCATCCATTCTCAAGCATTCAAGAATCCATTTTCATGAAGGAGATCCATTAGTGCCCTTTTGGTGATCTCTCCATCCATCTTCTTCCAAAGCCCTTGTCAAGTTCAAGAATCCATTCAAGACTTGGTGTTGGAGATCTACAAGAAAGAGATTGAAGACATCCTTCCATTCTAAATTCCATGTTTTGAATCATACTTGTGGATTCACGGATTCCAATCCGCCACATGGACATTACAAGCAAGGTGAATTTATGTGTTTACTTTGTTTATCTCTACAATTTCAATTATATTATAAGGTTAATTCCAAAACCGGGGTTTGACCAAGGAAAACCCCTTTCCCCCAAAAAACAAACATTTTTCTTGTAGGTATAGGTTTGGGACTGTAAATTCGAGGCTAGATCTGGATACCCTTTTCAGATTTCTTTCAGACTGTGCGAACAGGGACACTTTCGGAGTTGAGCAGGTTGAGTTGGCAAAAGTGGTACAGGGTCGACCGTTTTCATAAGATGACATCAGAATGAAAAAATATTTCTAGGTTTTGTTTGAATCTCTGTTCCGGTTCGGTATCAACTGTTGGCATCTCTAGAAACAGTTTACATATCTCCGAAAATAGCAATCTTTAATCTGCCACTTTGGAAGGTTGGTACTTTCTCCTATTCTTTTCAATTATTGTCCTTAATCATATTAGTCAATCAATTTACAGAATTTAAGATCCCCTTTCTTGGTTTCTTTCCAAATATTTGATTCATTTGTGTATTAACCCTTTTGGGTTGATCAAAATTGGATCTCCTATTTGTGTATTTGAGGGTGAAAGAAAGGAGCATCTTATCTTCCCTTAATCACAATCACAATTGCAATATACAATCAACATAAATAACAATTAACAATTCAAATCCTCTTAAACCACAATTCTCTCCTTTACATTTTGGTAACATAACATCATCACATATCATTAACCCACACAAATCAAACTTCTCTATTTTTTTATGTTACACTTCTAAGAACTAAGGAGCATTGAGATCTGCAACTGCTAGAAATGAAACACTAAAATGTTATAGCTATGGACTGCAAAATCATCAATTCTTCCAACCCTTGAAATGAGGTCAGACTTGTTATTTATACACATATTTGCCCTAAAATTAACCTAACTTATCTTTACACTTAATGAATATAATACAATTTCCAGTGGCTGATACTACCTGCACCACGCTACAACAACCTCAAGAAGAACATAGGTCTGACATGTTAGAAGAATGAGACAAGAAGGGAGGTATGGAAGAATCAGCCTCGAGAAGAGAGCCAGAGGGAGAATAGAAGAAATCCAATCCCCTAGGGATCAAGGCTGATGCCTCATTAATGAAAAAGTGGCTCACTGTCTCTGATGCGCTAGGTATTTAATGCTGGGGTGGCACCTTGGGAAGACCACCAGTCAGAGCCATCCCTCGAGATGACATGCCTTGTTGGGGTCACCTACTTCCTGAAACCATTATTAGCTACTTGATAGTGACTGGTCGGCTCCAAGGAACCTAGACACAGATCACCAAAAGAGTATAAAACTATAGATCCAAAACTCCGAGATCCGGGAGCTTACGCTCAAAGAATAATGAATACAACATATGCTCGACTGATGAAAATCTCTGGACTCCAAAGGACCTTATTGCTCCTTACTATTTTTAAATGCTTCTAAAACTTGGCTTACGCCATCTTCATTTATATCCTTGATGTTGTCCCATTGGCCACGGACAACCTCCAGCTTCTCTTCGACTTCTCCAGCCCCGTCCCAGAATTCACTTACCATCTTCACGACATCATGTGCCCGGATCATCATCTTGGATAATCTTGATAAAATTCCCCTGTCAAAGTCCCTAGTAGACTGATACAGGGACTCCATCCACTTGTCATACTTGCTAAGGACATAGTCCTCCGTGGTACATGTATTGGTGGTGAAGGGGTCGACTTGTGACAGCCCTACCAAAAATGCCTGAAATAGGCCCAAAGGATATCAGGTCGCGGTCACCTTCTCTTTTAGGGCCTTAACCAGTTCCTTGCATACCTCAATTTTGAGGCCAAGTCTAGAGTACTAGGCCTAGAGAGAATCATATGATTCATCTCCCAAAATTCTTGCCTCTATAACAATTTCTTCTCCGGCGTTGAAAACTTCATCCAACCCAGCCTTCCATTTTTTGTACTTTTCTACGTCTTATTCCCACACAATACTGGAGACATTCACCTGAGTGAGGAGAATGTTGATATGATAGAGATCTAGGAGGGACACCACTAAAAATTTCCTTACAGTGGCTATCTATTCGATGACCCACCCATCCATAGCCTGGGCCTTCTTCTTCATGGCCCTTAAAGAATCTACATCACCATGTGCAAGCGGTAATCTGGAGGTAGAATCTTTTGGGCAGAACTCAGCCAGGGGCTGTGTAAGTTCTGCCAGAATTGCAAGGAGATTTGTATTGGTCTCCTTTTCCTCCTTTAAATTTTGGCTCTGTTTATTGTATCAGGCCTCCACTACCTTGGTGGCCTCCCTTAGCAAGTCCAATTCACCCTGCTTGTCTCTCCTTCCCAGTGTCACTTTTGTAATAGTATAATCTTTGGGCCTTACAGTCGCTGCATCTACATTTGGGGGAGGTGTTACGATTGTCGCAACTATATTTCCTTCTGGACCAGTCCAGAGGGTATGGACCATCCAAGCCTTCTTAGGCTTTTTGGCCTCTGCATTTCGGGCCATCATCTCGGCCAGGGAGAGAAGAATGCCTATTGCTACCGTCGGGGCTTTTATTTTCCTCAATTCCACTAGCCATTGGGGTGGCTTTGCTGTTAGGACCTAGGCATCAGGATTCCCTTCAAAATATGGTGGTGCATTCTTGAGATCAATATTTTCATCGGGCTATTTCTCTTTTTCCTGTTCCTATTCCTTCTCCTATTCTCTGGAGGCCTCAGTGTTCTCTTCCACATCGGCATCATTCTCCATGATATCTGGGATTTCTCTACCGCTGGTATCAATATCACATGTATTCTTGGGGATTTCCCCGTCCTTCTCAGCATCAGTTGATCCAACATTTATATCTTTGGGGATTCCCCCGTCATTCTATTTTTTTTGTTCTTCGGCCTCATAAGCTTCATCTGCCAAAACATCTTCCTCCGTTGGAACATTTTTTGGAGGTGACTGAGGTATCGGGCCAAGGTTCAGAGTTTGTGTTTCCATGATTACCTCATTGAATGTGCTTTGGGGCATTTGGTCACCCAGAGTAATCAAAGGCGTTTGGAGTGTGATGACTGGGGGTACGGTTGATCCTGTGGGTTCGGTTTCCCCAATCATCGGTTGCTCATCCACTATTTTCCTTGGTTCATGTTTAGCCTCTTGGACAAGTGTTTTCTCCTGCTCGGGCTCATTTTGTTCTTCCTCCTGGACTTCTTGCTCCGTGGTAACTTCCTATTCTGGGACTTCCTTTTTAGTAGGGATATCCTCTTTTTCTTGAGCAGCAATCTCTTCCTCCGCGTGATCTATATCCTCATGTAGATTCATAAGCTCATCTGCCTTGAAGACATCATCAAAATCATCATGTGGGGGAAGAGGTATCCAAAATATTCTCAAGTTTGGGGGAATCTGAGCTAACATCTACTAGGGGAAAGTTAGGCATACCAGGGCCTTCGTCTATGCTTGGGGTGGGGTTCACCTTCTGCTTCTTCTTCCTTAGTAGTGGGACCCTGGTATCCAAAATATTTGTAGACTCTTCCTCAGCAAAATTTTGCCTGCTCATCATTGCAGCCAATGATGGGGATCCCATCGAGCAAGAAGATGCTATCGGAGTTGCAAGGAGGCCCTGGTAAAGTTGTGTGCTAATCTTCTGGCTCACCAGCCTCACCGACTCCATTTTTTTTTTGTATTTTTGTCATTATGGGGGTTAGACCCTGAGGAGGTACCTTGGCTGGGGTATCTTCTTTCTCCTACCTCTTTCTTATGCTGGGCCCTGCAGCTCCGGAGGTCAGGGCAGACCTTCGAATGACTTGTCCCTTCTGGGTGCTCTTGGGACACACCCGCGCAAAATAATTATGACTAGCTTCTATAATGAGGTGACATACTCCCTCGATCGTTAAATCTTCTTGGGTGGCCCAATCCATCAGAGGGAGATCTAATTTTTCTAACCCCTGCTCTTTATACAATGGGTCCTCAAGGGGCCCATCATCTGGAAAACCCTTCGAGAAACCCCAAAGATCAAGTACTTTCATCAGTCCTTTGGACATCCATGAATGTTGGCGGGCCCGGAGATCAAAATAGTCTTGATAATCTACCCAAAAATCTTCAATATCTGCTATATGTGGTGGGGAGGCCCAGGGAAGTGCCAAAGCTATCTTTCCTAGCAGATCAAAACTATTTCTGGTGTGGTGGAATTCCACCAACCCCAGACCCTTCAGTTCGTTATCTACCTCCTTTGCTATGGCTAGACTACAAGAATAGTTCCCACAAGAAATTGGGAATGGAGCGTTGGTGACCTTCTTCAATGTGAAGAGGGCGTGTAGCTCTAGAATCTCCCTGCAAAATTCTAAAAGAATGATTCTATCCCCACAATACTGGGGAAGAAGATAGGTTTCCCAGAGAAGCCGGTCACCCGAATATATGTATGCTTCTGGAATTGAAGAAAGTAATTCCCATAGGTGCTCACCAGGTTCATCGCCTCTTGTGATAATCGGTATCTGAAATCCCAATTAAGTGTCAAAATGTTTTGGTAAATGAAGGAATTATTTACCCTACAAAAATTTGGGAAACTGAGTTCCCACTAGATCTAGGAATAATGATCCCATGGTGTCAACTGGCCTGGCCCATTCCTAAGAACACCCATTGCTTGAAAACTTAGAAAAGCCAGTCTTTATTGGGCCAGTGTCCATAGTACATAAGATGTCATGTGGAATTTTGAATAGTGGAGGACGCCTTTCAACTGCAAGTCCAGATGGTTGGCTATGATAGCTACCCAATTGAAGGTCTAGTTGCAGGTGGTGATACAGTAGAGAAAGTAGTACATCCATACCGAGAAATCCTGGGCATGGGGCTGTTTCTTATTTTATGAGTGTTTCTATCTTTGTTCCTTGTCGATTGAGTGTTTTTTATTCTTTTTATTTTTTGGTCTTGGGGTAGGGGATAGGACCTAGTAGCTGCACAGGATAACTTCATGCATGTAGAACTCCTAAATTGTAAAGTGGATTTCCTTGATTTTTTTGGTGTGTCTTTGTAGGTGAGTCGAGAGCTTAAAGATAAGGTTTTGGATTTTGGGTATTCATGGATCTCTCTATAGAGATCATAGAGCGCAAAGTGGTCAAAAAGTTCCATTTCAAAAGTGGCACCTGGTACCGCCTCCAACCCCCCAATAGGTTGTTGGAATTATATTGAGATAATTTGTACTGAGAGGGGAGGGTTGAATCAGTACCACTAAAACTTTTCTTGGTTATCCCATTAACCCTTAGTCATCAGTTTGCATTTTAACTTATCTATCTGTTCATCTTTCTTTATGCATATGAAATCATATCATACATTCTTTTGATATGTAGCAATAACAGAAACATTCATGAAATTTGATAACACATGACACAAGATATGATATCCCAGAAAACTCCTGTTAAGGAAGTAAAAACTGTGGTGGGGATTGTTACCCACAAACTTCACTATCTGCAGATAAGAAGAGCCGGTTAAGGCTTACAATTTTGGTCACTTTTGATGACCTACCCTGTTAGGAGTATTACAGTAGAGACCTGTTAAGATCTACTTTGTTTGAAGCTTTCAACAACACTGTTAAGTGTGCACTATGTTAAGAGATTTACAAAGGACGGTTAAGTCCACCTTCTACAAAAGGATTTTAGATGTGATGCACTTGTTAGAATGCAACTACATAAGTCTTTGATCTGATGATAAATGCAATCTTCAATTGCTTATAACAGATCCTTTAAAGCTCCAAAAATACTGTTAATCATCCTTCCATGATGGAGTATTACCTTTATCTGCTCGTCGGTAGCCTCTGTGTGTTCTTGATAACTGATGTATTCTATTTCTGATATTTTGCATGAATTCTGCCTTCTACTCCTTAGATGCTCTTCGTGGCTATCAATTACAAAGAATTCATGTACTCACAATTGAGTATGAACATCTATTTATACTAGCTTAGGTTCAATTTTTGATTCATGCATTCGCACATTAACTCTAGATTCAAGATATACAACTTGATCTTGATCTGTAGTTAGATATGCTTTAGATCCATTAGGATGCTTTAAAACATTTACATAAAGCTTACATGACCATAAAAAATAAAAGATAATTCTACAAAATATAATAACTTTGCTTTATCCACTGTGTATATATCAGATCCACAATTTGCGGCTTTTCTGACTGTCGATTCTGATGGTCGGTGTTCTTGGTTGTCGGTGTTCCTTTCTCTGAACATGTTGTCGAGTATGCTTGTCTATTCCTATCGGGTTGTTCTGAAAACTATGTCGCTAGTGATGCTTGTCTTCACCGGTGATGCTTGTTAATTTTATACTTAGATTTTTCTCAAAAATCTTTGTTCTATCGGGTATGCTTGCATTTCACCGGTACTACTTGTGGTTCGCCGGTGATGCTTGTTGTCTGCCGGTAATGCTTTCTGTCTGTGTTTATTCTCTGAGTATACTAATGGAAAAATAATGTCAACAATCTCCCCCTTTGACATTAGTATCAAAAACATGATATGTGCAACATACTGAGTGTATTAGTATGTACACCTGTGTATACTTCTGCCTTAGTCATTTAAATGATCCCCCCTATGTATGTGTCGGTAAGTGTAAGTATATATATACATATGCTTTATCTTTTTCTTTTTGTTAACTAATATATGATATATGTATTGTTCGGATATTTGTATTGTACATAGCTATATACATTGCCTTTCCTCCTTTTTTGATTCTAAGGACAAAGGTACTTACAACTTTCTAAAAAGATGGGAATGTGAGGACTTGACTTCCTCCATCATCTTCTCCCATTTTTCTTTCAGCATTTATAGAGCCATGTGCTCTAGTGAAATCCTTACATGAATATCATAGATGTTGTCTACTACAGACATCTCTAGGGTTGCTATTAGATTTCTAGCTTCTAAAATATGTTGCTGAAGTATTGTGAGATTTGGTAAGATATGTGCTTGGAGTTCTGTAATCTCACCTCTGAATTGGGTCTCATCATCCCATATTTCCTGCCTTAGCCTATTTGCCTCAATGACTATGTCATGATGTGCCTTTATGCTGTCGGCATGTGAGGTTAGGCTTTGTGCACTCTTAGTGACATTTGCATCAATTTTTGCAAGCTTGTCACTATTCTCCTTTGCAAATTTGTCAAGTGTGCACATCTTTTGAACTAAGGTCATTGCCTCAAAAATCATTGGCTCTAGTTCATCACTAAGTTCGAAGAGCTTGACCTTGTTCACTGCCACTTCCTGGCTTATCTTATCAATTAACTTGAATTGATATTTCTTCTCTGCTTTCTCTTTCATAGCTTGATCTGCCTCTATCACTTGTTCTGTGATAGTGTCGGTAAGAACAACAATCTGTTCCTTAACTAAAGTATTTTCATCAATTTTCACTTCAGGAACTAGTTTTTGGAGTATCTCCTTAGCCTTTTCAAGTGCTATGTTTTCTCTGTGTTCTTTGATCATTTTCTTTTGTATGGCTTTCCTTTGACAGAGCACTCCAAACTCTTGAAGTTTGTCACTGTCCAAAGTGGTAATGTCCCAGTTTGAAACTTCAATGATTTCATCAAGTGTTACAACCAATATGTCCTTCTTTACTATTTTATTCTTCTTCTTCTTTGGCTGGTTGGCAGTGGCAGATTGATGTAATACCATTTGCAAGGCTTGTGATTGTGTAGATTTTGTTGGTGAGTGTATAGAGGTTGAGGTATCCTTTTATACCTATTCTGTAATCACCGACTGGTTTTGTGAAGATGTCTCCTCACGTTCCTTGGGTGTTTCAACAAATGAGTCTTCCTTTTGTTTCAATTCCTCATTTCTCTTTACATTCTCATTCTTTTCTTGCTCTTCAACCTTCTTTGAGGTACCCTCTGTAGTTTTCTCTACCTCTTGTTGTTGTTCCTTTGATGTATCTTTCTGCTCACCGGTGTCATCCTTCATTTCTTTGTTGGTATCCTTTGGAGTATTGGATGCACCTTGATTTTTATCTGTACCCATATCCTTGGGTATATCATCATCTTTCTTGGATGATTTGTCTTGGCTGGAGTGTATATCAATAGCATCTATCAATATATTCATATTTGTGGGCGTATTGACAGTTTTAGTGTCAATAGCCTTGTCATGTTCGTCGGTACTAACCCTTGTAGCAGTGATATCTTCATCTTTTTGCATATCTGCTGCAGGGTCTTTTCCTGTAATGGTGTCGACAATGTTTTCTAACCATGAATCATCATTCATATCCACGTCTAAGTTACCTTTAATTGAGAGTTCCTCTTTGGCAACTTCCTCATCCTCCAAGTTAATGTGGATGGGGCTATCCAATACTTGATCATCTTTACCATCTATTGGCCATTCCTCATCTATAATATTAGTTTATTTTTGGCCTGTGATCTGTACCTCTTCATTTTCCAACTCAGCTGTTGAGTGACCTATTGTTTTGATAGTTTCCCTTTTAGGATTTCTCTCTTCATCAGGATTTAGTATATCACTCCATATTTTGTGAGTGTCTTCTTCTAGCTCAATGGGTTTTTGTTGAAGAAATTTGTAAGCTCTCATTTTTGGTGGGAATTTCTTTGTATATTTCTCCATGACTTCCTTGATTTCTTCTTTTGGGGATTCAGGCATAAGAGAAACCAATACTCTTTCTCTAATCCTTTTCTCTTCATGAAGTGCATAAGTGAATCTAGAAGAAATCTTATCTAACAGTTATTGTGGAACATGTTGTGAATGGTATTGCATAGGAACATAATAGTGTTTGCACATTTTTGCAATTAATGCATCTTCTATCTTATCTTGGTCTACTGTATTCCATTGTAACCATTTCTTAATTTTTGGATGTCTAATAGATGCAGCTTCAGAAATAGACTTACATATGTCATCAATGTCTTCAGATGGTGATGTAACTTTTGCCTTTTCCTTTGATAGTCTGACAGCGCCGGGTTCATCCATTGTTGTATCTTCTAATTCTTCATCTGTTTGAACATACTTTCTCCTCTTTGCAGGTGCCCTAGGTGGTGGTTTACCCCTTTGTAGGTACATGTTTCCTCTTGTACACCTTCCCTTTTACCATAGGTGAAGGACTGGTATCCTTAGTCGTTTGGCTTCTTGTTCTAGACTTTTTGGTTGGTGGAGAAGGTGGTGAATCAGATTTCTCTGCCTCTAATTCTTGATGTTCTACTATTTCACCGATGGGAAGTTGTTCCTCAGTGTCTTCCTACTTACTCTGTTCTTCCTCCTTACCATGTTCTTCCTCCCTTCCATCAGAGGATATGTTCAAGTTCTTCTTTATGTTTTTCACCATCCTCTTAGACTGCTTTACAACCTTCTTGACAACAAGTGTTGACTTAATTTTCTGTTTGGCTTCCTCATAAGTACCAAACCTTAGTTTTTTGTTGTCAATGGGTTCATTCAATAATGCCTTTATTGCTT
>MU225694.1:333898-354084 GCA_018584345.1 Thuja plicata
TCATACTTTGAGGAAGATACTTATAGCAAGTCATTTGTGATACGCTAAGTGTGAATGATACGAAAAGAGACAGAAAATGTACAGAGAAGAATATCAGTTGTGGTTCATTCATCAAGAGTCTATGTGAGGAAGAAGTAGAAGATTACAATACATTGGAACTGATCAAGACAACAGGTCTACTCTACATTTCATCATCAAATATAGTGCATATCTATTCTACATAAGGTTGTAGCCTTCACCATTGAAGCAGTGAGCTTTTGGACAGTGAGTCCTCAACCCTAACAGGGTTATTTGTAAAAGAATCCTAATAGGGTCAAACCCTTAACCAGGTCACTATACTTATTGCATTGTAAAGTACAACTCCTAACAGGGTTGAAATATCTTCTAACAGGGATTACTATAAACAAGTATAGTTCATTGTGGGTGCTAATTCCCACCGGGGTTTTTACCATTTGGTTTCCCCATAATCAAATCGTGTGTTGTGTATTGTGTTATCTAATTAAGCATTTAATTTATTGTATTATGAAGTTAAGGAAGTAAAAAGAACTAAAGTTACTGATAACTAATTCACCCCCCTCCCCTCTCAGTTATCCTTTGGGACTATTCTAACATTGAGCTCACTCTTGCCTTTTCCCCTTCCCAACCTTAGAAAGTTTTCAAAGAATTGGATGATAATTATATTATTGAAATTATCTCTGCTGATCCTAAGGCTCAACATTCCCAGCAACCTTGGGCTAAGGATTGTGATTTGGTGACCAATAAGGGTCTTGACTTACCTTCTGGTCTTGGTGATCACTCATAGGCGAAAATTGATTCACATGATGTTTATGAGGATTCTTTAGATGGATCTTCCAAGCCTAGAATAAGAGGTCATCCTATTGGATATAAGAAAAGCCTCAAATGCTCCTCCCAAGAAAGATGGGAAAATCATTGATAATGGTACTTATGGAAGCAACATTAAGGTTGCTCAGTGATTTATCCTACATTATTGTTTATCATGAATTGCTTGTCTTGGAATATTAGGGTATTGGAGTCTCCCGATTGGAAGTATATTATTAAACAATTTATTGATTCTCAGAGCCCCATAGACTTTCTTATGCTCCAAGAGCTTAAAGCTACTAATTTTACACTGGGGGTTAATCTTGATTTTATTTGGAAAGATGCTACTAAAATTGTTTCTAACCACCCTAAAGGTCATGGTGGAATTGGTCTTCTGATTAATCCCAAGTGGGCCAATTGCATCATTGCTAAAGGGGTGGATCCTTGTAATAGAGAGGTTTGGGCTACCCTAAACATTAACAATGCACATATTGGTGTCTGCATTATGTATGCCTCCAATGATTATAGGGAAAGAGCTGGGCTTTGGGAGTGGTTAACGACCCTCCCCAATGTTCCTTGGGTTATAGGGGGTGACTTTTATATGGTTGAAAGTCTGGATGATAAATTTGGAGGCCTTCCTATGGAATGGAAAAATATGGTAAAAATGGATTGGTACATACTTAAGAAATCCAAAAACCTTTTTGACCCCATCTCTGGTAGCAAGACTTCTTCTTCTACTATTTGGTTCACTTGGTGTAATTATCAGCAAGGTGCTTGGCTAAACAATTGTCTTAGAAACCTATTGCATTGGACTGCTCATTTTTGGATTGGACACCCTAAATGGTTGCTAATCAGATTATTTAGTCTCATTTAATTATCAACTAGGGGTGTAAAATTGAAATGGTATCTGCAAAGTATATGCTTCAAACTCCCTTAATCCTCATGACTAATCCTATGGAATTGAAATGCATTAAGCTTCATGAAATCTTATGCTAAGACAAGTGATTGAATTTACTCTAGGAAAACAAGTAATCATGGATAGGAATTACTCTAACCACCTATGATTCAAGAATATTCTGTTTCAGGAACAATCTACTAGTTCTGTTACTAGTGGCTGCAGGAACAACAAAAGTCTACTTTACTTCTAAATAAGCTTGAAAATGATTCCTACTCTAACAAAGTAGATTCACTCACCAAGTGGGCCCCCTTGGATGAGTGAATAGAAACACAATCAAGATAAAATAATTGAACTCAAACTGTGCATTCTATTCATTCATGGATAATACACTTGGATGGATGAAACAGTATTACAACTATATCAGTTTCTATTCAGAAAAATCAACTAACTCCACTAACTCCTCATAGTTACAACATTAGTCCCTCAGCTAATACAATTGTATATGAGTTGGTTTTTTCTTGTTGTGGTAGTGTAGAATCATAGTCTTTCTAATTCACATCTTTCCTTACCTCTTTCCTAACCTAAAAACTAATTTTAATTGTAGATTTCATTGGAAAACTCACACCCCATAACTATCTCACCTAGAAATAAGATATGACCAGATTCATTCATTCCCTCAATTTATGGTCCTATTTCAATAAGACCCAAACTTATTTGACCCATGCCTTTTAGATTATAGATCTTAGGAGAAAAATGGATTCATCCATGGGTTTGATTTCTCAAAATGTTTCATAGAGTCTTTAGTTCCATCTTGATTCCTGCACCACAACTTGAACTATGTGGGTCAAATTCCAAGATATCTTTGGGGACACCAATGAGTTTTGTGCACTTCATCTTGAGACTAATTTGACATCATTGACACATGGTTCATTTTCTTCCATGGAGGATTTTTTGGAGAAATTCAAATCCATCAGATCATTTTTTTCATGGTTGTAGCAAGGATAAGATTGACAAGGAATGCATTTTTCTGAGTCTATTAAAGCTTTGAGGGCCTTTCCAATTTTTTACTTCATCATTTTATTCCACTATGGATGCCTTGGGAAATTAATACTCTATGCCAAGTCATTTGAGGTATTTTGTGAGTGCTTGACATGGGAGAAGTCTAAGTTGGCACAG
The DNA here is from genome assembly GCA_018584345.1 of Thuja plicata. Classification (NCBI taxonomy): domain Eukaryota; kingdom Viridiplantae; phylum Streptophyta; class Pinopsida; order Cupressales; family Cupressaceae; genus Thuja; species Thuja plicata. The sequence continues at coordinate 336,792 of MU225694.1, forward strand.
TTGGATTCACATTTCGAGTCCAAATCTTGGGTATTGCTTGATCAATCATCATCTCAGTCATCTTTAGGGAAATAGAAATTAAAGAATAAGAAGTAGAAGCACAAAATTTCTCAGTCTACTCAGTTGATTTTGAATTCTCCTAGACATTATTCAGATTCTTCCACCTCTTCCAATAGGTCTTCATCTAGGAAGAACACGCCTTAGTGTTTTTATTGCACCAAGACATGACATGATAGGCATATTTATATGCAAAGAATATTCACGAGTTAACACATATTCTACAGAAGCATAATATTCAGTTTCCCATCTCATGCATCATCTTCCACCACTCTAGGACCTGGTCATTTTGGTTCATCTTCTATGACATGTGGTGAAGACAAAATAAAATTCCATGCTCTCTTTGTATCAACACACACTCATTCTAGTAGTGGCTTCTCGATTCAAGATCTTCTCATCATATGGTCTCATCTAAGGGTATGTTCTCTTCAAGTATCATCCTTTTCCACATATTTTGATGGGTAACAACACTTATATGACTCATGTTACTAAGAGTTGTTCTATTGATGTTGATGATAGGATATTCAGTGATGTTCTTTGTGTCCCTCCACTATCTTCAAACCTTCTTTCCATCCACCAGATTACTCACAGTGGTGTTGGTAAATATATTTTTCATTGTGAATTTACTTTTTAAATTGACCATATTTGCCTAAGGAGTAGTGACAATCGTGCCAACAGTTGGAGATATTGCAATCAGATTGCAACTTTCCTCTGTATTTGAGAGGGGCGACTCCCTCATATGATGGGGGCATTTGTAATTTTTGTGCACTTTTCACTTGAAAGCACAAAGAGGAGAAAATAAAAAACTAAAGAAAGTTGAATAACATAAACCCTACTAGCAGACATACAAACACCAAATATGATTTCATGATTGATAATAATTACAAAGGGAGGGTTTAAGCACAAAATAAGTTTTAATATAAAATGATGAAACAAATCTCAACATACAAGGATATTGGTTATTTTAACACACCCAATTAGACATACCATGAGATTAAAATCAACAAATTTATTCCCTGCTAAATGTGTTTTCCAAAGTTTGATCAACAGTGTTCACGTTGCAATAATTATTTGTCATCCTCCAACATCTCGAGTAACATTTTCCCATGCATAAAAATGTATGGGGTAAGCGCATATTTGGGAGAGGTTTTTTTTTTACGCATTTTAAGAAGTTTAATTAACTTCTTTCTTTGATGCATTTTTCAAAGTATTAATTATTTTTTATTGATTTAGGAAGGTTAATGACTTTTAAGTTTTTACGCAAAAATAGAATAATAATTAACAATGATAACTTTTTGAAAAATGAGGAGTTTTTGAAAATTTGAATTGCAAACTTGAAAAAGGGAAAAATAATAAATAATTAAATAAAAATATTAAAATGATTTCATTAAATAACTTGATATTTTCCCTCCCTAAAGATCAATATTGTTTTTCGAAAAACACCGATAACTTTTGATTGAGAGTGAGTTAAGCTCTGAGATTTGAATTGCAGGTTGAGGATGGGCTAAATGAGTAAAAAATATTTAGTATTTGGGTATATAAAAATTGGGGAAATAAGTGGGAAGGGTAAAATAGCTAAGCCCACCCCTGGTCTAGTGCTTATCAAAGATTAGCACATTAGAGAGATCAATGCAATTGGAAAAGTTGACCATGCATCACAACTCTATGAGTTCTCTTCTTTTTCTCTCATTGACAATATAGTTCCTTTGATTGATCCTAACTCTCATGCATATCATGTGGATCAAATATATAAGGAGAGGTTTGGTCACTTGAACCTATATGTACTTTAGTTATCCACCATGCTTCCTAAGACTCATATTATACCAAGCGTCCACCACCTCATGTTTCTTTAGAGTTCAATTCAAGTCGGTGGAATATTTTTTCCCTTCTAGTTTTAGAAGAGTAGGATGAGTACTCGCTAAACATTGCAACACTAAATTTGATACATCACACACTCCAAGAATTGGGGACATGAAATTGAGGATATTTTATTCCTCATTGATGGAAATTTAAGCATTCATTTCATCCCATCTTCCACACCTTCAGAAGTAGTTCATCAAGCATCAACACAGTTGTTTGGATTTTCTTCAGCTGGTATGAAATATTTTAATTCAAACACCTGGATATTTGACTAGTCTTTAGTAGCACACAACTTGAGACATTTCCTTCCTCATCATTTCATGCAATTTCTTCAGCCTTGGCCATTTGATTTATTTCTTCCCAAGGGGAGGAACATGATTTGCTACTCTTAGATCTTCATCAACATTCATCTTCGAGCCTTCATCTTTGACATTGGAGCTTCTCTCTTGTGGGGGTATACATCATCTCTTCTTTTCTCTCTCATGGGGGGAGGGGGTTTATTCAATGTACTTATGTGATTGATTCTAGACTTGGGGGGCACTTGAAGTCCTTCATCTTAGTCACATGTGGTACCTTTTTTTTTTGTATCCCTCACTTTTGGGCGAGGATTTTTTTCCCATGTGATTTTTCTCCTTTTCTTCCATTTAGAGAGACCTCACTGGTGTGAGTTGCATTTATTTGCATTAGTTTGTATGAGTACCTAATCAAGCTTTTATTATTGGGACTCATTCATGCTAGCTTTTTGCATTCATAATTAACTCTTTAGCTTCTCCCTAAGTTTATCTTAAGGGGGGGTGCTAGAGCAATTAAGACATATTATCTAATTATTTTATTAGTATATCCTTTAATTTATTTTCTCTTAATCTAAAATTTGGTGCTTTTGTTTTAATTAGAATTAACTTTTCTAACTTTAGTTCGGCTATAGTTGAGCTTAATTTAGCTCCTACTTTGCATTGTTTTATTTCTCCTAAATTTAGGATTATGACATCTTTTTCTTTCTATTGAGAAAATCATTCATTCATTATAATTGAATCTTCACTATCATTTATGCAATCAATACATAATTCTATGGTTGCTATAGAGCATATTGTTTTGGTTTGATCTCTTTTGTGTGATAGGCATTTTTCTTGTAGATGATTCTTGACTTTTGTGGTTGTTTCATCAACTTCTACCAAGATCATCACCTTTTTTACTATGCTGAATTATTCCTCACATCCTTACAAATTTATCTATTGTCTAGTGAATAGCATCAAATATTAGTTTGCAATTTGCACTATTTTAATTTTAGTAACCTTTCCTTTATATACAAATATTACATTTATGCAAAATTGAAGGACTAAATTTATGTTATTCTAGATCTAGTAATGTCATTTTTTCATACTTCTTAGATTTTAAGCCCATTTCAATATTTCTCATGGAATACAAGAGGGTGTTGTGGAAATAAATTAAAAAGGGGTAAAACAAATACTAAAATATTGTTGGTTTTTTTTATAGGTGATGGATCTTGTCAGCATGCTTTCAACACCCGAGTTTTAAACTTTCAAGATCGAGTCATAAATATCAGCTCTCTTAATTTTCTCATATCGTGTACCTCAATCTATGATAAAAAAATATTTTTGTAAAGTTGGTATTTTGTAAAAGTGGTATTCATATGAAATTTTGAACCATTGAACCAAAGGATTTAGGTTCAAGGTTCAAGTTTAAGATTCGAGCATGCAGGTTCAAAGTTCAAGTTCACTGGTTTGGTAGTGCAGATCGAAGTTCAAGGTTTAATTTTGAAGATTCGGAATTCATGGTACATCAAGTTCAAAGTTGTAGTTTTAAAAGTATTAAAATAATCACCAAGATAAGAGTAAAAATATTTGGATGAATTTCAAGATAGCCAAACTAATAAATACAAAGTTTAATCTTCTGTAAATTCAAAGATAGTCAAAAAGATAGCCAATCTAAAAAATTTAAAGATAGTCAAAAAGATCACTTTAGCAGCACAGTATTGCGGAGAATATAAAGAGCCATGATCCTCATCTATTCTAAAGATACCTCTATCTTAAAATAGAATTCATCCCTTCAAAGAGCAGCTCAAAGTGGTGATCTATACTTAATTATTGGCATGTACACTGTTTCAAGTTTCCAATAACCACAATTTTTCTGAAAGCAGTAAAATAGTCTCAAATAGGGGGCAATACATTTTTATTTCACCATTTGATCTTCCTAAACTTTGGATATGTTTTCCAAAATCAAGTTTTTGAAATATTCACCGAAGCGATTAACAAACTGTGATGGCATTCAAAAGTTATAATCGACGATGTAGAGGTCTATCAAAGAGGTTAACAACCTCTTGTTATGCCTGCAGAAGCACAAATTTCATTTATTTGCAAAAAAAAATCAAATGTATGAGTTTGATAGAGATAATTCTATTAAGATTCTTAGATAGCATGAATATGAGCAGCTCTCCCAAAGGAAGACATAATTGCCACTGTGTGAACGACCTACATAAGGGAATAAATTACAAGCTAAAAAAATCAGCATTTCATGGTGAAAGTATCAGTTAGGATTGAGCAAAGTTCAATCTGCATTGATGGATCTTATTACATTCATGCCAATAAAACCAAAAGGGAATCAAAATTCTGGTGCATTCCATACCTTAATATAAAATTATAATAAAGTTCCATCATTAAATAATGTTAATAAGTCACATAATTGTTGAAAGAATGTAATATTTCATTGTGGGGAAATAATACGATGGAGAAAGTGAATAACAGTGAAAAAGGAGACAATTTTCAAGAATCGGTTATTCTGAAACTGAAAAGCCACACAGGAGACATTATTTATGGGAAATCTTTTCACAAAGAGGGGGTTCTTCTTTCCGACAGGTCAGTTGGCTATAAAGAGGAGAATACATTTTTATGAATGCGGATTGTAACAGGAGATATTATATTCATTTCTGCAATTTGATTTTAATGGCAAGGACCAAAGTGACCTCGTGATCACTTTTGTTATATTTAGTAATAAAGAGGAGTTTGTATTGAAAATCTATTGATTTGTATATTTTTCCTCTGATCAGAATAAATTATTCGGTTGTTCTTTCTGTGTTTTTGAATATAATCCTATGTCATCTTACCAATTATATGTTTGCCATACAAATCTGTTGGTTTGTTTATTTATATTTTGCAGATCAAGATATTTGATTCCTTGATATCTCTATAATAAGTAGGATGGAACAAGTGATCTGTCAATCATTTGTTTGTGTTTTTTTTTATCTTTCAATATTGTAATCACATTCATTTCATGTTGATGAATGAATGTTAATAACCTTAGTGTCTTCTGGTTAAATACATAACCACTAACTAATTCCCGGAATATAATTTAAGAGGAAGATGTACCTCACAATTCAAAGGAAAGCTATCAATCTCATGATAGTTTTTCCAATTGTTAGTTGAGTTTCTTATTCATTTTGGGCCTTCTATGTCATTCTTTATCATTATTTTTGAAGGAAAAATTTGTTTACTAACAAATCTCATGTCGTTGGTGGATGTAGTTTCCCTACTTGGGTATAGAAACTCAAGGAGAGATGATGGTGAAGACATTGTATTTTTCCATTAGTATACACAAGGAAAAACATGATCTGCACCATCTGTTTACACTACACCGACAGATAGGGCATAACACTACCCAACGCTAAGGTTACCCGATACTGCCAAGTTCAAAGCATCTTGACAAACATTATTCAGTGTTACCCGATGACAAAAAGGTTAATGGAACCCAACAAGTAACAACAGTGCAACCTGACGGAACAACATAGAGAGGAACTTGATGATCAGTTCAACAAAGGAATGCTGACAGACTTTCATTTCAACCCAACGACCAAGAGCCGACAGTCAGTTACATCCCTCAAAAAGTGGATCTGACTTTCCACGTCAGATAAATCACTGAAGTTGTATATATAGCTTCTTGATTTGATTTTAAATCCATTATGTGTGGAGGAAGAAATGTATTTATTATTGTTTTAATTAGTTTTACTGATTTAAAACATGCAAATTAAAGATCAAGGTCAAGTTGTAAACCTTGGATCTACGAGTTAACATTGTAATACGTGATTCTAAGATAGGTCAAATAATTGTATAAATAGATGCTCAATCTATTGTAAACAGTTGTTGTTTGGTGAATATTGTAGCCACGGAGAGCATCTAGAGACCAGACAAGAGATTTCTTGCAGAAGGACATAAAAGAATCAAATCAATTTCAAGAATAAGATCACATGCTACCGATGAGCAGAGAAAGGTATTAATCAGTCACTTGAGGTGATATTATTATTATGAGAGCTTTAATGGATCTGTAATCAGTAATTGTAGATTGCATATAGTCAGGTCAATCATATGTAATAATTCTAACAAGTGTAGTACACTTAAGAAATCCTTTCAAGAAAGGTGGACTTAACAGTCCTATAGTAAATCTCTTAACCGAGTGCACACTTAAATCAGTGTTGCTAAAGCTCTTAACATAGTAGATCTTAACAACTCTCCACTTTAATAATCCTAACATGGTATATCATTAGAAGTGATCAATTGTAAGCCTTTACCGGCTCCCTTCCATTCTGCAGATAGTGAAATTTTGTGGGTGCCATCCCCACCGTAGTTTTTACTTCCTAACAGGAGTTTTCTGTGATATCATATCTTGTGTTATGTGTTTATCATTTTCATGAATGTTTCTATGAATGTTGCAAACAATTAAAGATTATGAAATAATACTACATGCATAAGAAAGAACAATAGTAATGGTTGGTAATACAATAATGAATTATTACTAATGATGAATTGTGAAAAGAGTTAAAATTTTTAGAGGTACTGATTCACCCCTCCCCTCTCAGTACTACTTCCCATTAATCACAAAAAAGAATCCAATAACTCTAGATGATATCATTGAGATTCCAGTTTGTGATCCAAGGACATTGGATCCAATGGAATTGACCAAGTATGCAAGACTTTGTGAGAGGAAGGCAATGCAAAACAAACTAATTAGCAAATTGTGAAGACAACACCTATTAAGAGGAGAAAAAGAATGGTCAGAACTAAGGCTGACATAGAGGAATACTTTAGCAAATAGTACCTGATGTAGATATTGATCAGACAACTCCAATGCTTGATCAATTGGTGGTACTCACAGATGCAATAAAATCTCAGAACATAGATGCTGAGAAGGTCATGGAAGAAAGACTTAAACATAAGAATGAGTTCAAGCTAGAAGAAAAGATAAGCTAGGAAGTGGCATTGAAAAAGGCAAAGTTTTCTAAATTGGTGAGCACAATTGATCCAATCGTCTCAGAAGCTATTACTTTGATACAGAAATTGTGTACACTTGATCAACTCGCACAGGAGTATACCGACAAGATAGCACAAATAGACGTTGATCTTATGACAAGTGCACAAAGTCTCACAAATAATGTAGAGGCCATAAAATTGCACAATGAGCAACTCAAAAAGGCTCAGAAATTGAGATAGGACATACAGATTGTAGAGACAAAGTACAAAGATGAGGTAAATGAGCTCCAAGCTCAGCTCTTACCAACGCTTTCACTACTGCAACAACATGTGACCGAGGCAAACACACTAATTTCTACCCCATAAATGTCTTTCCTAAATAGCATTTATGATATGCATGCAAGGCTAGAGCTAGAGCACATGGCACTAGAACTCCTACAAGAAAAATGGGAGAAATTGCTCGAAGATATCAAGACAACCCATTCCCATATTCTTGACACATTGTAAGTTACACATTTTTGTCACAATTTTTGGCATCTTATAAGTTGTACATTTTTGTCACGAGTATCAAATAAAGGGGGAAATGATATGTACAGTTCAGTTAGTATAAAGGGGAAAATGAAAAGAGGAAATGATATGTAATGTCATACAACTGAAAGAGCAAAGAACAGGGAATGTATAGTACAGAGGCAAGTATACATGTACATATATACTTATACTATACTGATGCATATAGTTAGGGGGAGTCATATAATGACAAGGATATAAACACGGTGTACATACTAAATACTTTAGTATTATGCACATATCAATTTTTGATACTAATGTCAAAGGGGGAGATTGAAGGCATTATATTTTTGCATTAGTATACTGAAGGAAAAACATGATCGGCACCATCAGTTTACACTACACCGACAGACAGGGCATAGCACTACCCGACGCCAAGGTTACCCGATACTGCCAAGTTCAAAGCATCCTAAAAAACACTATTCAGTGTTACCGGATGACAAAAAGGTTAATAGAACCCGATGAGTAACAATAGTGAAACCCGATGGAACAAAACAAAGAGGAACCCGATGATCAGTTCAATAAAGGAACGATGACAAACTTTTAGTTCAACCCAACGACCAAGACCTGATAGTCAGTTACATCCTGCAAGAAGTGGATCTGACTTTCCACGTCAGATAAATCACTGAAGTTGTATATATAGCTTCTTGATTTTCTTTTAAATCCAGGGTGATCCCACAAAATTGTGTCCAACTTTTTGGCCAACTTTGACACTGAAATGAACATTCTGAAAAAAAACTTCGCTTTCGAACATCTATTGTCATTAAACCATTAAGAATTTGAAGATGATGTAAACTAGTGAATTTTAGCATTTTGTTTCCAGTTTATAAATATATTTTTTTGAAAAAAATTGAAATTTTTTTGTATCCATTTTTCCTTCTCCTTCAAAATTATTTTTGTGAAAAATCAGGATTTGTCAGGAGTGACACTCACTTTGATCAACATAACTTTTTTTATAAAACTGATAAGACCATAATTATTTTGAATTTAGGTTTGCAACACAAATATCTAGGGAATCCATTTGGTTTCATTCAATTTGGTTGAATATTTAATAGTTTATTGAGTTATGAAGTGACATTAATTAATATCTGGACATAGTTTCACTTTGATCGCTCTAACTCTATCTCTATATATCAAAATTCATTTATTCTTTTTTTGATAGAAAGGTAACATAAATACCTATTTCCTAGATATTTTTCATAATTTGTTTTCCCTAATTTACTATTTTTCCAGAAGCGTCAAACAGAGAAGTCACTAAATGGTCAGACAACCTATGTTTAGTAAAACTTCAAAAGAAAAGTCTTAATAAACTCAATATATATAAAACTCATAATCATTGGAAAGCTCTCTCAGAGTACTATAATCCTATATTTGGGTTTTTCAAATAAATTTATTTGACCCCACAAAAATTTAATGTCAAAGTCATTTTTTGTCAGCATTTTGATGGGTTCAAAGGAGACTCGATTATAGGTGTGAGTGAGGAGTAGAACCAAAGGGATTTTGATCCAAGAGGATTTTATCTAGCCATTTTGAATTTACTCCTTCAAATGGGACCTCTCAAGGCTTAAATCATCATATTTTCTTAAAAATGTGTGGAGGAAGCAATGTATTTATTATTTTTTAATTAGTTTTACTGATTTAAAACATGCAAACTAAAGATCAAGGTCAAGTTGTAAACCTTGGATCTAAGAGTTAACTTTCTAATGCGTGATTCTAAGATAGGTTAAATAATTGTATAAATAGATGCTCAATCTATTGTAAACAATTTTTGTTCAATGAATATTGTAGCCATGAAGAGCATCTAGAGACTAGACAAGAGATTTCTTGCAGAAGGACAGAAAAGAATCAAATCAGTTTCAAGAACAAGATCACAGGCTATCGACGAGAAGAGAAAGGTATTAATCAGTCACTTGAGGTGATATTATTATTATGAGAGCTTTAATGGATTTGTAATAAAAAATTGTAGATTGCATACAGTCAGGTCAATCATATGTACTCATTCTAACAAGTGTAGTACACTTAAGAAATCCTTTCAAGAAAGGTGGACTTAACAGTCCTATAGTAAATCTCTTTACCGAGTGCACACTTTAAATTAGTGTTGCTAAAGCTCTTAATAGAGTAGATCTTAACAAGTCTCCACTTCAATACCTCTAACAGGGTAGATCATCAAAAGTGATCAATTGTAAGCCTTTACCGACTCCCTTCCATTCTCTAGATAGTGAAGTTTTGTGGGTGCCATCCCCACCGCAGTTTTTACTTCCTAACAAGATTTTTCTGCGATATCATATCTTGTGTTATGTGTTTATCATTTTCATGAATGTTTCTATGAATGTTGCAAACAATTAAAGATTATGAAATAATACTACATGCATAAGAAAGAACACCAGTAATGGTCGGTAATACAATTATGAATGATTACTAATGATGAATTGTGAAAAGAGTTAAAAGTTTTAGAGGTACTGATTCACCCCTCCCCTCTCAGTACTACTTCCCATTAATCACAACAGATAGTGTAACTTTGAAAAATATTAATCAAAGGAGTTGTTAGCAATATGTGGGGAAGTTAAAATCAACGAATTGAAGGAAGAGTGTATCATGGATAATGAAAAATTGTATGCCAAATTTTATTATAGTTGTAAGAAACTATAATTGGAGACTCTTAACATGCTAAAAATAATCATACACAAGAAGAGGTCATGACCGCTCATTAAGTCGGCCTATGATGGAATGAGAAAGTGACAATCTTTTATTATTTATGGGTATATTTGGACATTGCAATTTGGTTCAAAAGTTGGTTTAATCATTTTCTATATAATTTATGTAGGCATATTTGTTCAACTTACATATTTATTTTTTCCAATTTATCAACTTTCTTCACAACTTGAGTACTTATGTTCAACTACAAGTACTTAGATTCATCTAACATAGCAAATTTCCCATGAAAATGCCCCCCTCCTTTTGAGACAACCATAGGGGAGGACTGTATTTCTCACAATTGTAGTGAAAAATATAAGATTTAGGGGAGCCCTTTAGAAAGTGGCTAAAAAAGTAGTGGCATTATATATATTATTTCTAAATTAGTGAGACTCATTGGGTGAAGAAAAATATATTCTTCAAAAACTTCAAGTACTCCATGCAAATATTGCAGGAATTGAATTTTTTATTGGAGGGAGGTTGGCCTATTAAAATATCTTATAGATTTTATTTTTCTTTGACAAGATCACAATTCATATTGACATCAACGACAACAAAATTGCCCACACACATGTATGCTTCATCAACAAGTATTGGCATAACAAGGAAAATTTGTCCATGGCACAAAATCAAATAAAGTAACAGGTGGACCAACATTTTAGTGAAATAATTTTTCAATTTCCAGGGATTGGAATTTCTTGAGATTGCAACCTTATAAGAAAATATCATTGAAGAAACTTACAAAAAATAATAAGTTGTCACCAAAATATTATGGTTGATACCATAGGTGGTGGTACCTATAAGTTCAAGTTGATGCCAACAACCAAGATACATCCCAACAACCAAGATACATCCAATTATTCATTTCTCCTTTTTAAAGTAAGTGGTCATAACATCCCTACATAGACAATATTACCATATCTCAACAAAGAAGACAAAATCATTTTAGAACCATAGTTCATTCTCCAAATATGTACAAAAATATTGAGGGCTAGAACACTACACATATATCTCACTCAATGGTAGAATTTACTAGTTGAAAATGCCACATGAGAAGATGAAGAGTTCATTAATAAGAATCCAAACTTGGTGACCATTCGGGACAATCCTTCTATAAAGAGGGGGGGCATGCTATACCCTAAATCCTAGAGTATATATAGGGTTGTGAATAGTCAACTTGTAGCTATCTTAACTTCTAATTCATATTATAATTATTATATTCCTATTTAATTATTTAGGTCATTCTAGGTTTATATAATTATATCTAAGTTAGCTTAGGTAATATACTAGGAATAAGTAGATTATATATATGATGTAGTGAGTTGAATTTCATCATCAGATTGTGAATTGTATTCTCATTGGATATATTGAGAGTTTTCTTGTTCAAAATGACTTGTTTTTTATATTAATTAGTAGCCAAAACAAGGGGGTTGACCCTTACACAACCACAATCCAAGGGCTAGCAAGAGATCAACACCAGATTAGAAAAGGTGTTGGCTATTATAGATCAAGGCCAAAAAGGGCACATTGTCTGAAGATACATGTCTTCCTTAAAAGGCCAACAAAGGGCCAGGATTGACCACTTATAGTATAGGGGCCAATAAAGGCCATTGACATTAGACAACCAAGAATCAAGTAGCACCCAAACATATGGGGAAAAAAGGCAGGGAGAATTTGAAAGGATCCCCAAGACTTCACAATACATAACAAAATAGTATCATAAATCACAATGTAGTACATAAAAATATTTCTCCAATCAAAGATCCATCCCCCGTCATCCAAAATACTTTCCATCACAATAGACAAGGAGCCCACCTCAATAGGAGCTGACGAGGAAAATATAATTAGCTGTCTAAAATGCTTATGGAAATGATTGTGTATAAGTTTTTTTGATGGTAAAAAACTTATACACAATCATTTATAGAAGCATTTTAGACAAATTATTATGGATTGTGGAAATATGCTATCATTAAGATGAAATTAGACTTGAGAGCCAACCAAAAATTTGTCCCATGCCCAAGAAGCCATAGAAAGGAGAAGACCACCCAAAGTTGTGATATTTCTATCAGGATTCAACTGTGTAGTTTTTTGAGTCAAACTCATTGACCCATGTTTCAAACCTCCTTCATGAAGCAAGTCCCCTAGTCCATAGGAGACTCTTTCATGACACAATAATTTATAGAAGCATTTTAGATGGATTATTATGGATTGTGGAAATATGCTATCATTAAGATAAAATTAGACTTGAGAGCCAACCACAAATTTGTCCCACACCCAAGAAGCCATAGAAAGGAGAAGACCACCCAAAGTTGTGACATTGCTTTCAGGATTTAACTATGTAGCTTTTTGAGTCAAACTCATTGACCCATGTTTCATATCTCCTTCACAAAGCAAGTTCCCACCTCTATAGGAGACTCTTCCACCTCCATAGGAATCATGTAAGAGGACGAAACAAACTAAGTACGTCAAGTTCTCACCATGGCCAAAAGAACACACCCCATCACAATATGGTCCAACATAGCCCCAACATCTGCTACAAATTTCCACCAAAAACAACCAAAGACCAAATCAAACCCTTGGAAACTAATAACAATTGATTTTCCACTAGAAGAAAAAAGAAAAATGTCCCTACCCACTAAAATGGATAGTTTGAACAAGAAAACATAAAAATAAATAAACAAAACCCGATAATAACAACGTCCATCACAACCCAACAACAAAGGGAAAAGAAACTCAACCTTGGAATCCCAAATAGGCACCATCATTTGTTAAAGGAGAAAACTACATCTCGTCTCCTTCCAACCTAGCATTACAAGGCATAGAAACCTCTTCCAAAACATTTCACCATAGAAGGGCATCAACAACCATCCATTCAATATGCACACTTTCTAATCATCTCTGCAACACATATCACCAGAGTCAAAACACCATAAGAAAAAACAAGGACCACAAGATTTCCTCCAAATACAATTTCAAAATTGTAGAGCACACATTATATCACCACATACCACCCCCACAAAGGATTAGACCCACCAAGTTGGACAACCGAGAACACCCAACTAAAGCATGACCCCAACTTTGTCACTCACGAACCAAAAAATTGCTAAAGCACAAGTTGAAATTGGTGTAGGAGCACCTAGGAAATCCTCAAATCCCTAGTGTTTTGGCTTGTAACTGACCTTATCAAAGTCAATATGTGTGTTTTTTTAAGGCCTTATAAGGTCATGTTGTGTGACTAGGTGAATTAGTGTTAGTGCTAAGTTCACTTTTAGTCTTTGTTAGTTGCTTTTAGTAGTTTAGTCCTGGTTTGGTCTAAAGTTGGGAAATGGGTTCTAATTGTGTCCTAAACCCATGTTGGGTGAAAAATATGATTCATGATTCATTAATGAGGTTATTTCATTGAACTAAATGGGTTAGAGGCCCTAGTTTGTAGTTTGCATCATAAATGTAAAAAATGCCAAAAGTTGTCATGACAACATTTGCAACTTTTTACAAATGTTGCATGCAACTCGACAACATTGGATCCACTCTTTTCTAGGAGTGGGAAATGAATGAAAATGGAATGAAATGGTGGAGAAGGTGTCTTTATAAACTCTATGGCTCATTTACTGAGGCAGAGTGAATGTATGCAATTTTTGGAGAGCAAGAAAGCAAGTTTTTCTGAAAACAATGCACAGTCGACTACTTTGCAAGTTTATGGTGTTTTAATGGATTGAAAAATAAGATAAAGCTGTGGATTCATGTATTAGGGATAGTTCTAAGATCTTTTCATTCAGAGTGTTAGTAATTTTGAGTTGATTTTTTAACTGTAGAAAAATATCTTCAAACTAGGTAGTCTGCTGGTGTAAATCTGGGCAATTTTGGTTTTATGGTTCCCCCATGAAATTCAACCGTGGGAAACCTAAATGGTTGAATGAATATCTTAGGGGAGCCTCTTTAAATAGTTTATATACAAGTAGGAGGTCAGGAGAAACATTTTTATATTTATAAAGTCATGCCCTAGGCGAGTTAGGACAGCCCGACTAGGAGAGTGATAGGTAAAAACCTATATGCAGAGACAAGGGTGTGAATGGGAGAACTGAACCAAGTGTGGTATCAATGTTGTTAGGGTCTCATAGGTCCCTAGTGTCAAGCTTAGATCCCAACCAATCCATCTGGATAGAGTTTTGCATAGAAATCAGTAGAGAGCTAGTGAGGAGCCAAAATAGGCCTAATAACCCTACAATTCAGGACAGAGGTGTACGGACATATTGGAAAACCTAGACCTTAGGAATATTTTAGGTTTACAAAAAGGGTATTTGAATCCTAAATTGGTTTTAGGGGTTGTGTGGAATTTTTTAGAGAAAATCTTGAAAAACTCACTGGATAGGGCTAATTGGTGTTTTAGGCCTAATAGGACAAATTGGGTATGAATTTGAAACTCGACTAACTTGGGGTTGAATAATTATGGGATTTGATCTGAGTAGATGAATAATGAACATTATAAGTGTGTAAAAGACCCTTTTAGTATGGGAGGTGTTGGTATGAAGAGTTTAGCTTTGGGATTCTTCAAAGCCAATGAAAGCAATGAGACAAAACTGAGATAGTTGTCCCTCAAGGTGAACCACAATTGTTGTGACTCTTAGAGAAGAGTTAAGAGAAGTCTTGGTCTCAGTGTCTATTGAATAGGGTGGTCCTATAGTGAAGTTTAGGATCCTAATTGGACTAGGACAAGCAAGGTCCTGTCTACTGAATTGTGAAGCACACCTTGGGGTTACTTCTATCAGAGTGGTATCAGAGCCTCTTTTGATCAGGCTTGTGGTTAATGTTACAACCAAAGGAATCCATTGGAGAGTCAAAAATGGTGACTAATGCTGAATTAGAAAAGAAGGTAGATTAACAAGAGGAGGAGAACAGGTTACTCTGAGATATGCTTGCTCAATTAGAGCAAAAATTGGAAGACAAGTTGAAGAAGAAACAAGACTCCAATACTTCAAGAGGAAGGGGTAGAGGAAGATTTTAGAGTAATAGACCTTTGAGTTATTAATTAAATCATTTTGATCTAATTACTAACTCACCTATTCACTCTAGTTGCTTAAGCTTACCTTAGGTTTTCCCTTTTAGTGTTTCGTGTTTCCTTTTATAAGGATTCACCTCTTTGTATTTCAGATGGAGATTGTATTGTAATATTTTTTGTTCATAATAGAAATTCATTCTTTGAACATGGATATGATGTCTCTGGCTTTTTGGCCTCCATAGCTTCTTCTGTCTTCTATCTTTGCTTCTTCCATGTGACAAGTTTGCATGCAGGTGTTCTTGGGAGATTAGCTTTCAGCTTAATCCAACATGGTATCAAAGCTCGCTTGCTGCTCGCTGTTTGTGTTTCATTGAAGCATGCCAGAAACAGAAGGTTTTTAAGGGTTTCAGAGGTTTTTTATGTATTTTTTGTTTTGGGTTTTGTTTCTGGTCACTTTGAGCTCAAACGGACATTTCCATTAAGCTCAGAGCACCCAAAAACCCCATAATACATATAAAACTTGTCCGTTTTGGACATCTGGACTCTAGAGGCAAAAAAATTTTGGTTTCTAGTGCCGTGCAACACGAAAACTGAGAAAAAAATAAAAATAAATTAAAAAAACCTATTTTTCTAAGGTTTTTTTGCTTTTTAACAGCACGGGCTGTGTAATTCAAAATGGCGCCACTGCGCCACCGCTCCGGGCTCCTCTGGCAGCGGCTTCGTCGGTTTTTCTCCCTCGGCGCCCACTTCTTCCACGACCCCTGCCGCCCTGCAACAGCTCTGTCGGCCCCTGCCACCTCCTGACCCCCGCCAGTATCGGCCCCACCGCTGCCAACCACGGCCTGCCGGCTCTGCCTCACCCATAGCGGCCCGCCGGTCCTCCTCCCCGCTCCGCTCCGCCCTTTGGCGCCGCCCGGCGGGAGTGTTTAGCCCCCGGGACCTCCTTTGCATAGGCGACAGTCATATTGATGACCAGAGGCTCCGGTTTCAGCCCCTGCACGTGCCATGCACCTAGGGGCCCAATTTTTTTTAGCCCCAGGGGCTTAAAGCCTATTTTTGGGCCCTTCTCACCTTTTTCACTCTATCTGGAGCATACGGAGGCTTGTTTTGGACTTCGTTATATCGTCAGAAAGCTCTTTCTAAGATCCTTTTGATTATGGTGATTAGGATTTTTGGATCTGATATTTTGATAGTGGTTTTTTTTGTCAAATTCTAATGTCTGCTTTTTTCCTTTCGGGAGCCCTATCTTGCTCATCCAGACTCTGTTTTTGGCAAACCAGATATCGTCAAAAAGCTGGTTCAGTGTAGTTTTCAGTTACAGGGGTATTTTTTCCAGATTTTTCTCCAGTTCTCTCTCCTCTTAGTTTGGAATCTTTCGCACATTGGCGGATTACATGGGTTCTACAGGTCCTGGGATCTCTTCTTCTACTCTTCTAGCTCACTCTTCTTTCTGACTTCTGAGCTTGTATGCTTCTTGTTGGTAAACAGATTCATCCTTTCTTGTACCTTATGACAATATGACTCTTGATGCCTGATTGATGAACAAAATCCGCTTACAACAGTTGAAAAGTCATGCTCTGATTACGGGCTTTTCTCTGAATTGGTAGGTACAGCTCCCCTTTGAAATGATATGCAATGAATTATGTCTGATTCCTAAAACTAATTCAGGTATGCTCTTAACCCGAGAGAAGAAGAGGCAAACCGAACTAAGACTAGCTAGAACTTAGCTCAGGTAGGAAAAAGCATTCTTAATTTAAAACTAAGCAATAAGGCTCACAAATCCTATGAGTTCTTATGCTCAGCAACTACCTACAGAGGTATAAATGCAATGATGAAAGCTCCTAATGACTCCTTCTCCGAA
>MU225694.1:362412-372803 GCA_018584345.1 Thuja plicata
TTAGACTAAAAGAAAGAACCATCTAACTAACTGGAACATAAAATAATTGACATAAAACACCTTCAATTGTCTCTACAACATCAAGCATTCCACACCAAAAATTTTCCGACCTTTCATTAATCTTTCAGCTTCATACATATAGATCCAGGGGATGACCATTACAAAGGAAGCTTAATCGGTTCATCTCCCTCTAAACGACAGATGGAAAGAAACCACCTCTGTCGCTACTAATTGCAGGGGAAAAGAAACAGAAAAGAACAGGGGAAGTTAAATCATTTGGCCTCTTTTCCTTTTTTCATCTTTGTCTGATAAGCTTTGGTAGCTCTGTTCATGCCACTTTGCAGAAGCATCAATTGAACTGTGACACTTCAATTTGAATCCTTCATCTTGTCTTTAATGACATCTGTCGAGTCTAATCCATTGGGCTTCGGGGTCAAATAACTGCTTATGTTTTTCACATGTTTGATACTATTCGGTTTTGATTTCAACCCGAATGGTATTGAGAGTCCTCATCTTTAGCTTGAACTCAGGCCTTTAATGGAATTGGCAGAAAATCCCAAACTGAATGCTTCCGGCGGAAAATACCAAATCTGCTTCTCCATTGCGGAAAATGGGAAATGAGCTGCTCCGGCGGAAAATTGGACTGAAGCTTCTCCTTGGCGAAAAATGAACATGAGAGGTCATTTTCCGCTTTCTTTGTGGAAAACTCAAAAAGTGATTCTCCTTGGCGGAAAACTCAAAAAGTGCTTCTCCTTGCAAAAAATGAGAAAAATGGTTCTCCTTAATATAATATTCACTTTAATACATCGGGCCCACCTTACTAATGCTTGTGGAAAATCACCAAAGAGGTGCGAAACCCGCACAGTGTAAAATTCTCCTTTGCGGAAAATCACCCAAGAGGTGCGAAACCCGCACAGTGTAAAATTCTGCCTTTGTGGAAAATCACTTTCTTAGGTAGAATTCCGCCATGGAGAGGATGATTTCTGAAATCTCGCCGAGCTCGTTCTCACTCATCTCTTAACCAAATTGCTCGCCGTTTGTTGCATTAGGATCATTGAGACCTGCAGAATCGATCCATACCAGTCTTCGATCTCTGCCTGAGAAAGAACATCAATTGGAGCACAAATCTTTGCCGGGTTGGGATATGCAACCTACCCAAATAATGAGACTTCAAAACAACCCGCCCGACTAAGAGAAGGAAAGGAAATGACAGGGAAACCCGACAAAGATAGCCTACCTAAGAAAGACTTAGACTTAGACTCAGACTGACCAGACATGACTTCAAAATTCTCCACTTTGACAGCATGGGTACAGGATGAAAAGTGGGGCAACACTTCTCTTCTGCAGCATTCTTTTTTCTGTAAACGCACTAAGATAAAGTTCCTTCTTCTGCATTTCTAGGATTTTGAACACCTTGCGTGTGTTGTACTTGCACTCTGTTATAAAGTGCCATGGGGGGTTATGATGTTTTTCCATTTTGTGCTCATCCACCTTTGTCAAGTGAGCGCACCTTCCACGACATTAGCCCATGTTGTGTGTCGGTGACACTGCCCTTTATCCTGTGCTTGTACTTCTGTTGCACTATTGGTGTTCCTGATTCTTCTTTCTGCAGATGTTTCTGGCATTGCATTTCAGTGTTCCTGTCACCTCTCCCTATTCAGCATTATGGTGGGGGGTTCACCTTTTGGTTCTATTGCTTCCTTGGTTCGATTGATCAGCTATTCAGACTTTGTCTTCTCTACCTAGTCATGCACTTCAGTGGGGGTTCCAATAGTCACTTCTGACAGTGTTTATAGCTTCATGCTTCGGAGATGCTTCTTGCTCCTTCTTGTTCCTTTCTTTGGAACTTTCCTTAGATTGGAGGCTTAGTTTCCTTCATCTAGTTTATTTCTTATACTTGGGTACCTGATCAGGTCTAGTTGCCGGGACCCATAGCTTCTTTCCTGCTTTCTACAGTAGTTTCGTAGGTTTTGCTTCTCCCTAAGCTTATCTTAAGGGGGGGTGTTAGAGTAATAGACTTTTGAGTTATTAATTAAATCATTTCGATCTAATTACTAACTCACCTATTCACTCTAGTTGCTTAAGCTTACCTTAGGTTTTCCCTTTTAGGGTTTCATGTTTCCTTTTATAAGGATTCACCTCTTTGTATTTCAGAAGGAGATTGTATTGTAATATTTTTTGTTCATAATAGAAATTCATTCTTTGAACATGGATATGATGTCTCTGGCTTTTTGGACTCCATAGCTTCTTCCATGTGACAGGTTTGCATGTAGGTGTTCTTGGGAGATTAGCTTTCAACCTAATCTAACAGAAGAGATACTAGAGGAAAAAGAAGTGGTTATGGAGGAAGAAGATTTGAATCTAAAGGACAATCAGAGACTAAGCTCACTGAACAACATGAAGGAAACTTCAATAGAGGGAATTCAAGAAGAGGAACTCTAACAATAGAGGAAGAGGCAGTAGTCAAGGGAGAGGCAACTATTTTGCCAATATGAAGTGTTATCACTGTAATCAGTTAGGACATATGGCATATAGGTGTCCAGAGAAGGGAAGTACCTCTCAAGGAGGTGACAAAAGGGTGAACTATGTTCATGAAGAGACAAGTGGAAACAAGAACTCTGAAGTGTGATTAGAATCAGAGGAGGGAGAGAATCTCATGATGAGAATAACTCTAATCAAAGAGCCAGTGAAGGAAGAACTCAGTCAAAGGAGATCATTATTCAGAGTCAAGTGTAAAATGATGGGCAAGGTATGTAGAGTCATCATAGACTCAGGGTCAACTGAAAATATAGTGTCAGAGGAGGTAGTCAATATGCTAAATATGACAAGGATACCCCACACCAGTCCCTATAAGGTCACTTGGCTAAACAAAGGACAACATGTCCTAGTTAATGAGCAAGCTTGGGTAGAATTCTCCATTGGGAGATATACGGATAAAGTTCTATGCGATGTCTTACCTATGGACACATGTCACTTGCTCCTAGGTAGACCATGGAAATTTGATAGGAGGGCCATGAATGATGGAGTGAAAAATTCATACTCCTTTAAGAAAGACAGTGTGACATACAAAATTCAGTCACTGTTGGAGGATGCAGAATTGAAGTCTACTAGTCCCAATGTTCTCATGGTGGTTGAAAAAGAGTTCTTAGAGACCTTAGAAGAAGGAGAGGGAGTTGGATTTTCCTTGGTGTTGAAGCCAAAGGAAGTTGGAGACAAAACAGATAAGAGGATAGAGCTACCAAAAGAAGTCCAAGAAATGCTAGTGAAGTATGAGGGAATAGTGAGTGATGGACAACCATCAACCTTACCCCCTAAGAGGTTTGTATGCCATCAGATAGACCTAATACTACGACCGACCCTACCCAATAAGGAAGCCTATAAAATGACTCCCCAACATAATGAAGAGATTGCTAGACAAATCCAGGAGCTCTTAGAACAAGGCCTTATAAGAAAGAGCATTAGCCCTTGTGTCGTACCCACAGTCCTAGCCCCTAAAAAGGGAGGAACATGGAGGTTATGTACAAACTCCATAGAAATCAATAGGATCACCATTAAGTATAGGTTCCATATCCCTAGGATAGAAGAGCTAATGGACTGTCTAGGAGGAGCAAGGTACTTCACAAAGATAGACCTAAAGAGTGGCTATCATCAAATCAGAGTAAATGAAGGGGATGAGTGGAAAACAACCTTCAAGACTACATAAGGACTATATGAGTGGCCTGTCATGCCATTTGGGTTTTCAAATGCCCCATCAACATTCATGAGGTTGATGAATGAGGTACTTAAAGAGTACAATGGAAAGTTTATAGCGGTCTACTTAGATGATATTCTCATTTATAGTAAGACAAGAGAAGAACACCTCAAACACTTGGAATTGGTTTTTAAGAAGTTGCAGGAGGAGAAGTTGATGATCAACTTAGAAAAGTGTGAATTCATCAAGACAGAGCTGGTGTACCTTGGTTTTGTGCTATCATAGGGTAACTTAAAAATGGATCCAAGCATGGTTGAAGCCATCATCAACTGGCCTACTCCAAGAACAAGTACTTAGGTAAGAAGTTTTCATGGCCTTGCACAATACTATAGGAAATTTATTAAGAAGTTTAGTGCAATATGTGCTCCTATGTTAGATACAATTAAGGGAGGCATGAAGACTAAGTTTTTTTGGAATGAATAAGCTAACAATGGTTTTGAGCTACTAAAGAAAAATATTGCAACACAACCAATTTTGGTTTTTACAAGCTTTGAAAAGTTATTTAGAGTGGAGTGTGATGCCAACAATGTGGCAATTAGAGTTATCTTAAGTCAGGAGGGAAGACCAGTGGCTTTCCATCCAGAGAAGTTGAGTGAAGCTAAGAAGAAGTATTCTTCTTATGACCTAGAGATGTATGCTCTGGTCCAGTCACTAATAAAATGGAGGCATTATCTATTGCCAAAGGAGTTTATTGTCTATTCAGACAATCAAGCATTGAGTTTCTTGAACTCACAAGACAAGTTGAGTCATAAGCATATGAAGTGGGTTGAATACCTACAAGCATACACATTCAACATCAAACACAAGAAAGGGTTGCAGAATAAAGTTGTAGATGCTTTGAGTAGAAGATCATTGACCATTCAAGAGATTCAACTGTAGAGTATGGGAATTGACAACTTCAAGGACCTATATGGTGAAAATGAGGACTTTGCAGACATCTACAAGGTATGTAAAGAGTATAAAAACCACTTTCATAGTCAATACTCCGAGTACACTTTAAAATCTGATCTATTGTTTAAAGGGAGTCAGTTATGTATCCCTAGGGGGTCTATTAGAGAGAATCTTATACAAGAGAAACACAATGTGCACTTAGTGACCACTTTGGGGTTAACAAAACTCAAGAGTTAGTCCAAAGATTCTATTTTTGGCCCAAGATGAACTTGGATGTGAAGAGATACGTTGAAGGTTGTGTTATTTTTCAGAAGGCCAAAGAAACATCTACAAATGCAGGCCTATATCAACCTTTGCCAATTCCAACCAGACCATGGGAATGTCTAAGCATGGAATTTGTAGTAGGTTTGCCTAAGAAAAGACAGGGAATGGACAATGTCTATGTGATTGTAGACAGATTTAGTAAAATGGCACACTTTGTACCCTGCAAGACAACCAATGATGCCAGTCAGATAGCTTCTTTATTCTTCAAGGAGGTTGTTAGAATTCATGTTTTACCACTGAGTATAGTGTCTGACAGAGACACCAAACTCATGAGCCATATTAGGAAGAATCTGTGGCAAAAGCTTGGAACTAATTTGTCTTTTGGATCTGCCTACCATCCTCAGTCAGATGGTCAGATAGAGGTAGTAAATAGGAGTCTTGGAAATCTCCTAAGGTGTCTAAAAAAAGAGTATGGTCAAGTTTGGAACCAACTCATTGGGCAAGCAGAGTATGCTTATAATGACACAGTGAATAGGACTATAGGCAAAAGTCCTTTTGAAATAGTCTATGGTCTTCATCCAAGATGCATTTATGAGCTCAGAGAACTGAAGGATGGAGCCAAAGGGAGTGGTTATGCTGATGATTTTTCCCATTCAATGCAAGAAGTTCATGATACAGTCAGGAAGACACTCATGGAAAATACAGAGAAGATCAAGACTAAAGTAGATGAAAGAAGAAGAGATGTCCAATTCAAGGTTGGAGATCTAGTAATGGTTCACCTCAACAAGACAATACTTCAGAAAGGAACACCTCATAAACTTCAGATGAGAAGAATCGGTCCATGTGTCATACTGACCAAGTATGGAGCCAATGCCTATAAGGTGGAACTTCCAGAGGATCTGGGTTTATCTCCAGTTTTTAATGTTGCAGACTTAGTACTGTACAAAGGCCTGATCCCTAATGCTGATGAGAGTTTGAATGAAGTAATACAGGAGGTTGAAGAACTACATCTACCATCTGCACCAATCAAACAAGCAGAGACAATTATGGATTCTAGAGTCTACAAGAAGACCAGAAAGGAGTATAGAGAGCACTTGGTAAAATGGCAAGGAAAAACTAATGCAGATGCAGTATGGATCAAGGAAACTGAGTTTAAGAAGTTGGGTGTTGATCTCAACTTACTCAATCCAAGGATGGATTGAAGTCTTTTGTTTAGGGGAGGATGTGCAAGAGCACCTAGGCAATCCTCAAAGCCCTAGTGTTTTGGCTTGTAACTGACCTTAGCCAAGTCAATGTGTGTGTTTTCTTAAGGCCTTAGAAGGTCATGTTGTGTGACTAGGTGAATTAGTGTTAGTGCTAAGTTCACTTTTAGTCTTTGTTAGTTGCTTTTAGTAGTTTAGTCCTAGTTTGGTCTACAGTTGGGAAATGGGTTCTAACTGTGTCCTAGATCCATGTTGGGTGCAAAAGATGCTTCATGAGTCATTAATGAGGTTATTTCATCAAACTAAATGGGTTAGAGGCCCTAGTTTGTAGTTTGCATCATAAATGTAAAAGATGCCAAAAGTTGTCATGACAACATTTGCAACTTTTTGCAAATGTTGCATGCAACTCGACAACATTGGATCCCCTCTTTTCTAGGAGTGGGAAATGAATGACCATGACCTGAAATGGTGGAGAAGGTATCTTTAGACACTCTATGGTTTGTTTCCCGAGGTAGAGTTAATGTATGCAATTTTTGGAGAGCAAGAAAGCAAGTTTTTCTGAAAACAGTGCACAGTCGACTACTTTGCAAGTTTATGGTGTTTTAATGGATTGAAACATAAGATCAAGCTATGGATTCAAGTTGTAGGGATAGTTCTAAGATATTTTCATTCAGAGTGTTAGTAATTTTGAGTTGATTTGTTAACTGTAGAAAAATATCTTCAAACTAGGTAGTCTGCTGGTGTAAATTAGGGCAATTTTGATTTTATGGCTCCCCCATGAAATTCAACCACGGGAAACCTAAAAGGTTGAATGAATGTCTTAGGGGAGCCTCTGTACATAGTGTATATACAAGTAGGAGGTTAGGAGAAAAGTTTTTCTATTTATAAATTCATGCCCTAGGCGAGTTGGGACAGCCCGGCTAGGAGAGTGACAGGTAAAAACCTATATGCAGAGACAAGGGTGTGAATGGGAGAACTGAACCAAGTGTGGTCTCAGTGTTGTTCGGGTCTCATAGGTCCCTAGTGTCGAGCTTAGAGCCCAACCAATCCATCTGGATAGAGTTTTGCATAGAAATCAGTAGAGAGCTAGTGAGGAGCCAAAATAGGTCTAATAGCCCTACATTTTAGGACAAAGGTGTACAGACATATTGGGAATCCTAGACCTTAGGAATATTTTAGGTTTCCAAAAAGGGTATCTGAATCCTAAATTGGTTTTAGGGGTTGTGTGGAATTTTTCAGAGAAAATCTTGAAAAACTCACTGGATAGGGCTAATTGGTGTTTTAGGCCTAATAGGACAAATTGGGTATGAATTTGAAGCTCGACTAACTTGGGGTTGAAGAATTATGGGATTTGATTTGAGTAGATGCAAAATGAAAATTCTAAGTGTGTACAAGACCCTTGTAGCATGGGAGGTGTTGGTATGAAGAGTTTAGCTTTGGGATTCTTCAAAGCCAATGAAAGGAATGAGACAAAACTGAGATAGTTGTCCTTCAAGGTGAACCACAATTGTTGTGACTCTTAGAGAAGAGTTAAGAGAAGTCTTGGACTCAGTGTCTATTGACTAGGGTGGTCCTATAGTGAAGTTTAGGATCCTAATTGGACTAGGACAAGAAAGGTCTTGTTTACTAAATTGTGAAGCACACCTTGGGGTTACTTCTATTAGAAATCTGTACACAAGATGAAATAGAGATGGTGGACAAAATGCCCAAATGACAAATCTAACAAGGGACAATGTGCTAACCAGGCTTCCTCAATAGAGTCACCCTCAATGAAGAATAGATAAAAATCACAACAATCACCAGGCACATGACAAAGAGACTCTCCACATACATGGGCGTCCAAAGCCCCACTTATAACAAGGATCAAAGTCTTGATGATAATGATGCTTATAACAAGGATCACCGTCTTGATGTTATTTAGGGCTAATGATGATTATAATAAGGATCACAATCTTGATGCTTTATCATTTGAACCTTGTTGTAATGGTAGTAAATCACTAATGCATATGTTTTCTTATGGCGTGCATGAACTTGAGGAGGATGGAGTGGTGTACCATGAGTTAAGACCTCCAGAAGAAGAAATCTTGTTGTGTGAGTATACACCCATGGTTGGGAACTCACTGAATCAGGTTGTATCTTTCCATTATCCCTTGCTTTTTAATAATTTTAAGTTTGAATATGATGCTAAGGGTGAAAAAAATTGTTTGTGGATTAATCATGATTATGGAGAGTTGCACAAATTCTAATTTTGTATAATTTGTACCCATAATTTGAATCAAACTTGCCCAAATTTTAAATTTCTAAGTACAAAGATAAGTTTGCATTCCTTAGGACTAGATGGGTTGTTGCTACTACATGTAATGAAAAGTCAATTACTCACCAACTCATATGCTTGTTGTTCTAAGTTTTTTTTTTTTATATAATATAACTTTAGTTTTAATTAGGTAAGTGTTAGTTAATTTCCTTTGTGTTTGTGTTTTAGTAATTAGTTTTGTTTCTTGTTTCTTATTTTGTGAGTGTGTCTATCTTTGTTCCTTGTCGATTGAGTGTTTTTCTTCTTTTTATTTGTCGGTCTTGGGATAAGTGTTTTTGTGGGGGTTGTTCATGGCTAGCCCTAATCGCCACATACAGGGGCGTCCAAAGCCCCACAACTCTGTAGGGGTTGTTCATGGCTAGCCCTGATCGCCACATACATGGGCGTCCAAAGCCCCACAACTCCATTGACCAAACAAATAGTATAGCAGGGAAAAAACTAGCATTTCCTCCCACGATCAGGGGATAGTTTTTCTATTCTTAGACAAAGCAAAGCATCACACAAAGGCATGGAAAAGACGACATCATATTGCCAAAAACCCCAAAAAACTCCCAAAACCGTGCCCTCACACCTGAAGAACAGGGAAGGCGGGGTAGGGAGAAAATCCCCAAAAGGGCAACAAATGCCCACCAAACGCAATGGTCCCCATAGAAAAATCTCACAGAACTCTGGATCTAATTGTGGGGGGTCGTCATTTGTGCATGCCTTATTTCCCCCTTCCAGGAGGACCACCTCCACCACTACCTAGCCCTCCAGGGGGCCCTCCACCACCATGGCCTGCATATGAGCCTCCTGCACCTTATGGATCTCCAGGTCCCGGAGGCCCACCTCCTCCATGGGGTCCTGGTCCTCGTTTGTAGGGCACAGATGGGCTGGTGGGCTTGTTACCTATGTGATTTCTGTAACCTATAAGCTGATGGGTATGGTGATATACAATATGTTTTGGGGAGATCAGCCAAGTTCCTATTTTGAGGTCTGAATCTGCCTTTAATTATATGAAATAAACAGTCAGAGGTTAGCTATGGAAGCTTAAGGTCTGTTATATGTTTATGGTGAGTCATTTCAGAACATATTATGTTGAAGTATAGTCAATCAATGTTGTAGTGTTGGTATATAAATGATTCTTGGCTCATAGTAATCATTGTTGTGGTTTTGTATAGTAATCAATGTTGTAGTGTTCTAAAATGGAAAAGGTTCATACCATACATACTTTGAATTGTGCTGCTTTCCAATTTGGATTGCTTTGAAATGTTGAATTATGTTTAGATGTTCAGCATCTCTTGTTTTGTAGACCAAGGATGTATAAATGAAGCACAGAGATTGTGATATGCGCGCTTGATCAATTACATTTGAGATGGATGCATATTTTTGTTCTCATTTAATGTTCTGTTTTTCCTTTTGTTTGCTTTGAACCGATGATTAATCCACAAAAAGTAAATAGTTGCTGTCACGCTTTCCATTCTTAGAGTAAAAATCAAATAGTCTAATAAATTAAAGGAGCACCAATATGCGTTTCACTAATAAGAACAGTGGGAATTACAGTTTTTTAGCTGTTACAAACCATTTAATAACAGTTATAAACCATGGAATACCAAATCAAGTTTAGTTATTCATTTCAGAACATATGTTTAAGGTAAGCCATTTTAGAACATATTATGTTTAAGGTAATTCATTTCAGAACATATGTTTAAGGCAAGTCATTTAGAACATATTATGTTGAAGTAATCAATGTTGTAATGTTGGTATAAAAATGATTCTTGGCTCTTTGTTCTGAAATGGGCAAGGGTCATATCATACAGACTTTGAATGTGCTCCTTTGACCTAAGATGTATAAATGACTAATAATAAAAGATTTAGAAGCACAGAGAATGTGATATGACTGCTTGATCAATTACATTCCAGATGGATGTATCTTTTTATTTTCATTTAATGTTCGGTTTTTCCTTTTGTTGGCATTGAAGAGATGATT
>MU225694.1:375585-387972 GCA_018584345.1 Thuja plicata
TCCCTCTTTATCAGCTAAATTTTATTGAATCCCACTCCAGTGACATTCTCTGTCCAATCACTAAGGATCATTTAGATTTTACCTTCAAGGATAATGTCGTTAGTCACCTCTAGATGTATGGTGTTCTCTAGAGCAAAGTAAATTCAGGTGAATAAAACACTTTCAGTTATTTTGAAGTATATGGATTCTATAGCTTTGATTATGAAATGAAGACTGCTAGTCTTTGATTTTGATGATTATTAGATCTATTAGTTTTGATTAGATAGGAAAACAGGTTTTGAAAGGACTCTGAAATCTTAAATTGCATAGAGGAGGAAGTTTTGTTGGTATCATCCTATCTTTGCAATAAAAACCAGTCAACTAAAAAACAAATGGAATTTCATGAATTGATACACCATATAATTTTTAATGAAGTGTTATCATGACAGAGTTGAAATTTAATAAGTACTGCTTTTGATTTTGCCTAATTAATATAAAAGAGTTATAATTTCATTTTATGTACAAAATTACAAAGTTTTATGTACAAACCATTTCCACTTGAACTTTGCAATCAATGCCTATAAAATCATATGTTTTAGACCAAAAATCATGGTGACTTGGATGTTACCCATGGACTCAAGTAAACATGGCCACTAATGCACAAGTTTCATCACTGTAACAAAAGGAAAAGGAAAAGAAAAAGAAAGAGACATATAATGACACAAAAGAAAAAGAAAGAGATATATAATGACACGGTAATTGCATCTAGGATGAGTTTTGTCGTATATTTAGAATAGTGATTGACATATTGATAATAGTGCCATTCTTTTGAAATTACAATAGAATAACAAAGAAGGCAATGGTGGAGGTGTCCTGCCCCTTTCCATAGGGGTCGCCCTCATGGTTTGAGGATCTAATCCTTTTGGAAACCCATACACATGGTAAGGGACTGTCCGTGGAATCCCACATTTGAGTTGATAAATCTTACGGGTTCTTCTGGTATGTTTACCCGCATTTCTCACTATGTGAAAGATTGTAATTGTTTCTCTGAGCAATAAGAATATGGATACTTTGTCTCATGGATGTATCCGTGACTCACTTATCTTCCTGTATGGACTGGGATTGTGGGTGGAGGAAGATGTTCTAGACTATTCTCTTAGACTCTGATGGAGGAGAGCAATTTTTTCTAGATGATGCAGGTTTGATCCTGGGGTGAAGTCTGGGCGGCAGATGGGTCAAACAGCTAATGAGATACTTGGTCTTTCATCTTTTAAATATGACAAAAGAGACCATTTCGGTATTGAATGTGCAACTGTTACCTGTAGCAAAAGTGATGGTCGATGTATAAAATCTTCTCGTAGATTGAAGACATGAAAATGGTGTTTCACTTGGACTTTTAATTGCTATCATTTCACCTGTATTAGGTGATGCTGTTGTGGAAGGGAAAAGAAAGGGGTGTATTAAGCCTAGAGAAGGTTATGCAATCGAGTCATATCCAGAGGATATGATGAACATCATCCAACAATGCAGTTGAATCAATAAACTCATAATAATTTAATAGAATTCTAAGCAATGGATCAATTTAATAGAATTCTAGGCAATGGATCATTATCTTGTTATAGCCACTTCAACATAATAATTTGTTGCAATAAGCTTTTAAAACGCTTAGTTTTAGTCATTTCATTACAATGTGCAAATTGTAAAATTCAAAGGATATTGCGATAGAATGCAATGCTCAACTTATTTCTAATTTCTTTGCCTCTTTCTAATCATCTTAATGAGTTTATGCTACTAGTTTTAAGGATGCTTTGTGCTGGTTAATTGTAGAGTTGAATCTCTCAAATTAAATGTGGTAATTATGAATCTTCATGTGATGCACAACATAGCATTCAATGTTCCAATGTACATTGTTATGTGTTCCTTTACTGACACAAACCTTGGAGAGTTGTTGCAAGCCATGGACAATGAATTGGGTTTAATCCTATCAAACTTAGCAAAGTTTAGAGATCAATTGCCACTGTGATGATGAAACAAACTTATGAAAAGTGGATATGACATTGAAGGATCATAATAGAACATATATCTCTTTATGCAAGAGCATATATGTTGTGAAATGTGGTAGAATCTTTAGCTATTGATTGGTGACAAGAATGTAAATGAAAACATGCAAGCAAAATAAACTTGTAAAAGAAAATACTTTTCGTTGATATAAGATTGCTCTTACACTTTATGATGCTTCTGTCTTAAACACATAAGGTTGATTGAATTCTAGTGCCTAGAGGAAAACCAAGACTTGTCTTCTTCAGGCCTTCCTTTCCACTTTACTAATTATTCCTCATATCGCATGTTCCGAGTGCTCCTTCCGACTGATCGAATTCTAGTGCCTAGAGGAAAACCAAGACTTGTCTTCTTCAGGCCTTCCTTTCCACTTTACTAATTATTCCTCATATCGCATGTTCCTAGTGCTCCTTCTGACTTAGCTATCCAAAATCTTAATTTCTTCTTTCAATTTTTGTAGTACCTGAGTTTTCCATTGTATCTCTATTACTACTATCCCTTGACTTTTCTGCATGATACTACTTTAGATCTACAATTTAAAAAACTAGTGACATATTCAAACCTTCTAGTGATTCTGCTTCATACACACACATTTCTTGAATCAAATCTCTTTATAATTTTTCAAGGGCCAAAATTCCAACGTTTCTAACTCGAACATGAACTTCCTACACACATTCTACAAATTCTTTTCCATTTGCACTCCAATTTTTTTCTGTACTGATATCTCTCAATTCAAATATATTCTTTTGTTGACTACCATATGCGACCACAAATGACGAGAAATTTTGTAAGATACACAAACAACAGATTTGTAAGATACACAAACAACAGATTTGTTGAAAAAGCATAAAGGCAAATTTAATTGGCAGGTGTAAATCTGAATTTTTAAAGCATTGGTGGCAGGACATGCTCCATTGCAAATTATTTCTAAAAATGGTGTTAAATGATTTCGTGTACCAAATCTCAGACATTAGAAACCATTCAAGATTTGGGATTTAGTAACGATGTATTGAAATTAATGTACATATTAGTTTCACAATTATTTTACGTACAATTTTTCATAAAACGATGATCAGAATCTTCATGATAGAGAATTGAAAAGACGAGAACACCAACGTAAAAAAAATCTTTTATTTTAATGTCAAAAGTTTGCACTTAGAGAAAGCTAAACTAAAACAACGAACAACACCAGAATTCACCTAAACAAACCAACCTTACATGAAATAGACCAGTGAAAAGTGCCCTGGAAATTTAGAGATCAAATTTGGTGGTATAGAACAGAGTGCTGAAAATAATATCATCTCCTAAGCATTTGGCAAGGATTAGAGCACAGAATTTAAAATCCTTTTAAAGTCCCCAATCCTTGTAGTGCACGGACTATTGAGCATCATTAAGTGTATTGAGCCATGATCCGTCCGAAGCATCAATAGAATACTCGGAGAAATCGGGTATGGCCCCAGGTGATGCCAATGAATGACATTCATTGTTCCTCCCTGCTGGATGATGAGGAGGAGCTGAAGAGGATGGGTATTCATTGTGCACATTACCAGAGTCAATTGCACCCGAAGGAAACCCAATTTTTTGATTTGGATGACAAGTGTATTGAGTAGCTGAAGGAGCAGCAGAAGAAGAATAGGGTGCAAGATGATGCATACTACTACTGCCAATGCCGTCACAAGAGTCAATATCATAATAAACAGGTTTGGCTAACTGAGTAACTACAATAGTAACTGGACCAGCTGCCCAAAGACCAAATCCAATAATATCTCCTGTGATCTGCCCTGCGGGACTTTCCAGAGTTGCTGACAAAGTGCTTGGAGGAAGACTCCAGATGGGAGGCATAAAAGAACCACAGAGCTTCTTCAACTCAAAGGTGCCTCTTAATCTTGTAGACTTGATTTCCACATTGGTTACTGACCCACAAACTGTCAAAATGGAGATTCCAATCTGGTTCCTCCCACTGAACTGATTCAAGCAATAAATTATGTTAGCCCCTTTTTGTAAGTTGAGAACAATAGGTCTGACTGCACCTCCAAAACCTTCCACTGTAACAGGGGCTTTGGCCCTGTTTTTATAACCCAGAGGACGACCCATTCGCTTATTTGGCTGTTCTAAATAACACCCTTCTGCAGAGTTCCCAGCTTCTCCTTCTGTCATTTCCATTATCATTGTTTTTGAGGAGTGATTATGCCATCCACCAAAAACAACTGCGCAATGAAAGATTCAAATCAAGAATTGAAATATAGGAAGATATATAGAGAAAACAATAATTTGCTTTTTTAAAAGAACAGATAGTTTTTATTTTTTAATATTTTTATCAATAAGATAGTTTTACTAAGACCAACACTTCAAATTAAATTTGTAAACATGCATGCTATTCTATAAATATATTTTACTTAAAAAAAAATATTCAGTCATGTAATGAAAATAAAGCTATTAATAAAATGCAGCTTATTTAATAAAAACTCAATGATATTTAAAAAGCAATATATAAATAAATAATTTATAAATATTATTATATTATTAATATTAAATTTATAGAATAAATAATTTATTTTAGATTGTAATTATAGAATTATTATTGTATGTATAATAATTATATAAATACTAATATTTATGTATTATATATTATTATATTATTAGATGAGATTAATTTTTCACAATTCATAAAATAATATGCAAATTCTTTTGAATATTAAATTTTGTATATTTTTTTGAGTTGTCATATATAGAAAAAGAGAAAAGAGATTGAGAAAAGAAAGTGTTAGAAATAAATTTAAGAATGAAAACAAGAAAGACTAAAATATTAAAAATTTAAAACTAAAAGTGGTAATCTATAATAAAATAAAATAACAAACAGAAAATATGAAATTTTAAAAAAAATAAATAAGAAAGACTAAAAAGTAAAATAAAATATTAAAAAACAATAAGAAACAATTACAAAAAGTTAAAAATAAATTAATTTTTTTTACAAAGAAAGGTTAAAAAATTAAAAAAAAGCTAAAAATAAAAACAAATTAACTTAACGACAAATATTAAATAAGATAAAATAATAATAATAAATAAATAAATTAAATAATGAAAAACTAAAATTGAAAAAGAAAGATTAGTTAAAAATAGGGGAGCAATTGAAGTAGCAATTACTAGTTTAGTCTTGTCACTCAATTCCTCTACTCATCTCTCTCCCCTTCTTACGGTATGTCTTTATTTAATTTTTCAATTTTTAATTTTAATTATTTAATATATTTTTATTTTTTTGTTATTTTGTATTCTTTTATATTTTAGTATTGGTGATTTATTTTAACTATTTTTATTTTTATTTTTATCTTTTTTTTTTCATTTTTAAATCCTTTTTTTAAAGTTTTAAGTTTTTTTTAATGTATTAGATAGAGAAATAAAGAGTTTTATAGAGTATCAGCAACCACGGAGGCCAAGCCACACCATGCGGTCCAGTCGAGGGGGCCTTCCATCAAGATGACGATCTTTCTCTCCTGGATCTGAGCAAGCATATTAATCCTGGCAAGGGGGGTTCTCTATTATCTTTGATCGTGTTATTCAGCTTGGTGAGGGCATATTCTTCAAAGGTGGCGAGGATGTCCAACTTTTTTTTTTTCCACTCATAGCCATCCTTCATCTCATAAATGAACATGGTGACATGTCCGTCTTTCAGAAACCGTAAGATCTTATTCCTTTCAACATTCATGTTAATGGAAGCCTGCATAGCAATTTTAGAATAGGCGAGTCTACGAAAAGACTTAGTAAGAACTCTGGAGTTACCCTGAAATCTATCTTCATTTCTGAACTTCCAAATATACCAAACAATATTAAAAGAGAGAATAAACCAAAATAAATTGGAGTCTTTCTTAAGCCCATGAATATAACCAGTGATAATTTCCATGATATTGATGTGATTAGGGATGAGGACACCAAACATTAACCAGATCTCTTTAGTAATAGAACAATCAAAGAAAATATGTCTGCAAGTATCAGACAATCTACAGATGCTACAATAATCAAGATTAGTTAGATCCCTTCTAATAGGAAGTTTGTCCAGCATTCGAAGCCATTTTAAGTACTTAATCTTAGGAGTATCCAGACTCTTCCAAAGCCGACTGAAGGATTTCTGCCATAAAAGTACATCCAAGTTAGAATACCATAAAGTTTTAACATGTCTGATAATTAGAATGAAGAGTCTCCCAACTGATAAGATCGTCGTGTTCTAGAATGTCAATGAGGTAGGAGATACCTTTTCTTGGCCTAGGATTTGGCCAAGTAGCCCTGTGTAAGGGCTAAGGGTTTGGACAAGTGAGAAAGATTCCACCAAATCGATCTTTCACCATGCACAAGATTACTGCTGCAGACACTAGTGTTGACCAGATGTTTCCTAACATGTTCCCAAGCTTTCCATATAGTTTTAAAGACACAAGAACCTTGGACGGAAACTGGAAAATCACTAGCAACCAAGTCATTGAAGGGTAGGGACTTCCAAGATTTAGCATATTTGGGGACACCACACTCAATATTGCTTCTAATCAACACCTTCCACGACTCCTTCCCATCCAAGGCACAAAATGTCCACTTGGCGGCAAGGGCAATACCCCAAGTCTTGAGGTCCTTAAGCCCAAGGCCACCAAGCTTCTTATCAACATGACACCAATCCCACTTAACAACATGCATCCTTTTATTCCCTTTACCATCAAACCACAAGAATTTTCTAATAGATTTCTGGATTTCAAGAATTTGATAACTACTAAACATCAGAACCATTTTCAGGTCTAGGCTCGTCCCCAAGGAGGAACGTTTATGGTGGGCCTCCTAGGCATCTCTTTATCCTTTGAGGTTGGGAGTGGGAGGACCACCAAATAAGAAGATATATGATGAAAAGAGGCATTGCCTTTCTTTCAAAATTTTTGGGTTTGGAGGACGGTATGGATGCCCCTTTCGGGGATGACTTGGATGAGGACCTCGACTGGGTTTATCAATATAAATATGATGAGAAGGATGGTTTGGGAAGCAAGGATTCCTCTGATATTGAGGAGGACAATGAAGATGCAGAGGATGAAGATGACAAGGAGGTGGAGGAAGAGGAAGATGTTACAAAGGAGGATGTTGAGGACGACGAAGAAGATGAGGAACATGACTCAGATCATTCACAAAATTCAGAAGAGCACGATGAAACAAAGAGTGCATCCTCGACAGCGAGTAATGAGGATGGATCTTCTTCATCTTTGGGATAGCACAGAGAGCGAAGTGCATTCTGAGCTTTTTTGTAATGATAGTGCTAAGATATTCTTGTTTTTTACTTGCCTTAGGATGTTAAGGTTGTTAGTAGTTACAAACCGTTTAAAATGCAATGGGTGGGAGCATCTGTTTGCTCCATTTTGGTTCTAGATTTAGTTATAAACTGTTTAGACTCAGTGGGTGGGAGCATCTGGTTACTCTATTTTGGTTCTAGACTGGAAATGTTGGTTGTTTCTGGATTATAACTTAGACCTTTTATGTATATGCTTAATATTAGTATATTTCCTTCGGCCTTGACCTATTATGCATATAAAATAAAAACAATTTTTTTTTTTTTTTTAAAGAAAGGTTAAAAAATAAATTAAAAAAGCTAAAAGTAAAACAAAGTTAACATAAATGACCAATATTAAATAAGACAAAATAATAATAATAAATTAATTAATTAAATAATGAAAAACTAAAATTTAAAAAGAAAGATTAATAAAAAATCGGGGAATAATTGAAGTAAACAATTACTAGTTTAGTCTTGTCACTTAATTTTATTTTATTTTATTGTTATTTTGTCTTCTTTTATATTTTAGTATTGGTGATTTATTTTGACTTATTTTTATTTTTATCTCTTTTTTTTTAACCTATTTTTAAGTTTTAAGTTTGTTTTTTAATTGTTTGTTATTTTATTTATTTATTTATTTTTTGATCGGTAAAAGGCCGAAGCCCGTAGATTTTATTGATGATAAATTTCCAAGTTTTACAAGTGGCTCCATTCTCTGTGGGCACTGGTAGGAAAGAATGGAGAAGAAAATCTCTAGTCTTGCCCGGGACCCTAGGTCCAGATCACAAATTACAAGTGTTATGAGGGCATTCCCTCATTTACAAAATAGTTGGAAACATTCCTTCGTAAAGTTACAATAAGAGATATCACTCTTATGATTTGCAATTTTAGTATCTGATATCAAGCCCAACTTTGTAGTTTCATGAGGTTTAGTATATTCATATTAATTAATAAAATCCTTACCATATGTTTCCTTATCTTATTATTTATCCATGTCTATAAATTGTACTCATATATACTTTTTTGTTTTTTTATTCTAGTAGGTTTGAAAGAGGTTTTTAGATGTTTATATATGTAGACAGAAACAATGGAAATTAAGATAATACATAATAACTATATAGCATAAGTTTTAAATATCTATCTGTAGTACTGGGCAAATATATCTAATTTGAAATAAAGGTTGTAAAATTTATGTATACTTCGGTCAATATGAACTATTATGATTTGGAGTTGTATATTAGTTTATTTATGTATTTTGATTGCTCAATGTTAACTTATAGTTGTTTTGTTTATATAATTTTTGAATTAAAAACTATTTAATTCTTGCGTATGCTACTCCATCTAGTTTCTTTCGTATGCTACTCCATCTCTCTGGTTTGAATTTTCCTAAAAACACCATGGTTCTAACTTCACTCCTGTGATATACCGAAATAGTGGTTTCCATTTGCAGATTCAGAGTAAAGGAAAGTCGGGGAAGGAGAGTTGAGAGATAAAAGAAAAGCTATAAGAGGCTTGATATCAATGTGAGGGTTGCGAGAAGTTTTTGGAAACCGTCTAGATGCTTCTAGCAATCCAGGCTGGCAGCATCATTCTGCAATATGATATAGGAAGCTTACCTCTCAAGACAGAACGAATCTAAAGCTAGGTGTCCTAAGAGCTAAGAAATGCAGGAAGTTTGAAGGCAATGGGGAAGCTAGCCACGATGATAAATGATAAGCTTACAAGGTGAGCACGCCATACAATTTGGCATCGAGTACAATAATGTCATGTGATAATATCTCAGCCCACCCAATCCTATGGCTAGGTTATAACCAAACATAGAGGTGCAAACTTATGGAATGAGCCAGTTTCAGATTCAACTATAATCGAGACGGTACCAGATAAGGTTGAAGGGTTAAAGCGAAGCCAAACTTGAGGAGTTATACTTCTAATATGTCCGAGCCAAGTGGTTTAAGTGGGTCAAGCATCAAATGTCCTACCTAGCTGGTCTAGTTATGCTAAGTAATTGCGTGTATATGTGAAAATATGAGATTAAGAAGAGTTGTAAGTAATGCATAAAGATCTGAATGATAATCTTATCTGTATTAAAAGATGTTTACCAATAATGATAAGAATGTTAAGAAATGAAGGGGGGTATCATAGGAGTGCTAGAGATTTGAGCATTAGGTTATTGGGTGACTACACCCAGAATTAGGGGATGTCTACATATATGCAGCTTGTTTAGATAATATGCTTAAGCATAATTAATAGGTTATCTATCGTATGCCAAGACACTTTATCTATTTAAAAGTGTTCTGGATATCTATGTTGTAATGTGCTTAGAGATTGAGCTAATATGTTGACCATACATGGAAAACTAAATTACCTGGAAGAATCCATCCTGGCTAAGCTTAAACCAGTCGGACGTGATAACTTGTACCAACATATATTGTTATTACTAGTTTGTATTGCTATTAAAAAGCCTTCTATTTATACGAAAGCCTAATATTATAATAAGAATTTGTCTAAAATTATCATTCTGAAAATATGCTGATATGAAATGCAGAAAATCATACTTATCCATAAACACCGGAGTGCCGGGTAGCCTTGTTATCAGACATCTGAAATTGTAGCCTTGTTCTTTCTCTCGCAGTCCTAGCTACGGAAGTAAACCCTCCCCGGCAACGAGTGAAATTGGCTCAAATCTCACTCCAATGCAATGAGGTTTATCTTATATGCTCTAATCTGAATTGGTAGGATTTACCCACTTCAAAGTCAGAAACTATTCAGAGCAATCTCCATCGGAGAAATCTTCCAGCACCTTGACGTATTTCGTCTTAATTCAAAACTGGGTTTTAACTAAATTAATCTTGATATAGCAACTGTTCTTAATATATATTTGTTATCCTTGGTTTATTTGCAAAAGATGGAGCACCCATTCAAAATGCCAGGCCTTTATCATGACGTGTTAGCTAGTTTAGGCGTACTGAAATAACATATTTCTATAGCTTACCTTACTTCTATCCTTTTATTCTCTTTTTCTTATTGCTCTGTTAGTGGGTCACATTTATATGTTTGCAGATCCGCTGTGCACGAGATTACTTTATTTGTGTTGCTTAATCGAAGGGATACCCTTTTATATTTCTAAATACTTCCATTCTACACTATCTAATTTAGCTTTTATTTAGACTGTAGCTTATTATTGTTCTGTATGATTCTACTTCATTAGGTATGCATTAGGATTTCTTAGTCATTGTGGTTCCAAATTCTTGTTTGGGACCTCATATGTTAGGCCATAATGGGCAATAAACATTACAATGTTGCAAATCGACAATAATCATTGATTTAAGGGAAGAAGAAAAAAAAAGAAAAAAGAAAAAAAAACCCTAAAATAAATAAGATGTCTTAGCCCGTCGCTTACACTTTGTCTATTCAAAATTTTCTATCTAATAGGTGAGGCCAATTACAAAAAGGTGCTAAGAGAAATTTAGGTCCTATCATGAGTACTAGATCCTGCAGACTCACAAACTCTTTGCTTCTTTTTCTTCTTATGTTCACCTTCTGCAAGCCATAATTCCATGAAGTTCTCAGATTCAGACTCGCTGAAGCACTCCATATCAGTGTCTCCAACCTCATCATTATGCCAATACACATAGAACCAATCTTCCTTTATTGGTTTTTTGATATGCAAGTATGCAATCAAGAATTCTATGTTTCATTGTATTATTGGCGTTCTTTCATTGGCTGCTATGAGGTCCATGAATGATACTATTGGATAAGTTGGCATAGGTATTCCATTGATTGATGCTATGTCCAAATGCCTTGGGCATGGTATCGTTAGATTTTCTTTGATGTTTTGCAGACTCTTGTCTAGGTTGCCTAGATATCTTCTTTTAAAAATTCTGTAACAAAGCCTCCTTGCATCGTGTTTCTCTGCTCCCTAGTTTAGCACTATAGCTATAAACATGGATGAGATGTATGTGTGTACCTGGTGTCTATCATCTTTTGTGATAAATTCTTGTCTGAGTATTCTAATAACTGCTCTAATGATAAGTGGGTGGCTATCCAGCATGACCCCCTTGAGGTGTTTGGTCAGAATTTTGCCATCGAAGGCAATCTGGCTCCTGCTGTAAGTTAGTTTAATTGAGGTGGCCATGATTTGGAAGATTGAGAATGGCTGCCTAAATGTGCTGGGAACAGAGGCACTAATTATACAGATTTGGGGCTCGACCTTTATCTATATATCTTAGCTAAGGAGCATATGAGATGCTATAGCTCTCCACCTTCCATTCATTATAAGCGTAGAAGATCAATAGACTAGAATGTCAGTAGTTTTACCTTTTACGGATCGTTTCTCTTTATTGTCGATTAGTGTGTATTCCTAATGAACCTTTAGTCTTCCTTTATCAGCAGTGACCGTTTCATTTTATTTTGAAAATCGCCTTTCCAGTGCCCACATATGTTTAGAGGTGTCTTACCCAAAGTAAATTTCATTGTTTCCCATTTCATCAATACTAAAACTGATACTAATATATGGTTTGATAAGTTTTTAACTATTGTATAGTGTCATTTGATACTTGCTATCTTGGTATTTAGATTTGATACTTTGTGATTTTAGGTTGTGATAGATTATGTTTATCTGAATGTTTGAGTCTAGATTTAAGATAATTGTAAATGCTTCTAATCTTGTATGGTTGTAAGAATATATATGCCTATTCTCTATGCGTTAATTGATGAGGCGGTGTTGTGAATATTCTGTATTATAACGATGAGTATATATTATTAGTAAATTATTGTTTTGTTTTTTTAATTCTAGCCTCTATTGGTATGTTTTGAGACTTAAGCCTCCGTATGAATTACTTATTTACACTTGTATTCATTTTATTGCTTGGTTGTCTCTGCCCTTTTTGAAACCTCTTTATCTACTAATTCATCCAAAGCACTACGTTGTTCTGAGAGGGGAAGAATTTAGTAATGATGCCAAACCATGGTAAAGATTTACAAGGTTAATATTTCCCCATCAGCACTTAGGTTCGCTAACTTGTCCGCTTCTTTGTTTCCTTCCCTATATATATATA
>MU225694.1:388064-410970 GCA_018584345.1 Thuja plicata
ATATATATGTTCATATCGTACGTCTTGGAAGCGATCCAGAAGGTCAAGGACATCTTCTAGTCTCAAATTTAGGATCCAATTTGGAGTGCTACGTTTTCTTAATGCATTGAGAATGATTTGTGAGTCTCCTTTGATTATTAGTTTTTGGATACCATTTTCTAAACTAATCTTGAGACCTTCACATAATGCCACAAGTTCTACTTGGTTATTGGTAGTGATACCAAGCGGTTTGGCCCTTTTTACCATCCATTCGCCTTCTTTATTATTAATGATGCATCCTAGACCAGCTTTCCCTGGGTTTCCTCTTGATGCTCCATCAAAATTTGGTTTCATCCATCCATGAGGGGGGGGGGGGGGGTTCCNGTGGTTTCCATTTACACAATTTTCTAGCTATATTATTAGTTTTGGAATATCTTAGTTGGGGGTTGATTAATCCTTTCCAAGTCTTTTTCATGTCAGCATCCCAGTCTGAAAAGGATCCTTCTTCTTTGTGTGTGTTTCTTAGGTGATTGTTCGTCACTTCAATGATGATTGCTTCAATTTTGTTAAGTAGTGATTCTCTCTCCATGCTGGTTTCAGTGAATATCCTTCTGTTGCATTCTTTCCAAATTTCCCACACCAATCTATGGAGGGAGCGATCCTCCACATCTTGCTATAAACTTTGGATTCCTCTAAAGGCCATCCTCGTAAGAGGCTCCCAATATTTTTGTTGAAAGCAGTGGCCCAATTGAATTTATTGCAAAGCCACTTCCGGTAATGATAAGCATAAGGGCATTCAAATAATAAGTTCTTAGCAGTTTCAGAGGCAGATTTACAAAGGACACATCTCGAAGGGCCTTCAAATCCTAATCTGGTAAATCTATCTGAAGTTAAAATTCTTTCTTGTAAAGCGGCCCAAAGGAAAGTGCCAGCCTTGGGGAGACAAGCAGCATCCCAACATAATTTAAGAGGAAAGTCAACTCTGTTCCATTCTTGAGAGTTTATAATTTTCTCATATCCTTTTTTGACACTATACTTCCCATCTTTGGAAGCACCCCAAATTAATCTATCTGGTCTGGTTTTGAGATAAATTTTCCTAGAATCTAGAAACTCTCCAAAAATTGCTCTTTCATCTTGAGACAATGTGGTATCAGCCAAGTTCTTCCATTGACATCCATTATGAGATACCTCAATGTAGTCCTTTATGTGGGACCCCCAACATTGTTTGAGGGTATTCTTAATATTGTCTGATAAATTTTCATTGTCTGGGGAGGGAAGAACATCCCATGAGTCTTCCCAAAAGAGAGCTTCATTTCCATTGCCAATATCCCAAGTTAAATGTTTGGCAATTAATTCTCTGTTTTGCATCATGAAGTTCCAGATTTTTGAACCTTTGGGTGGGTCAAGAGTGTGGAAAAGAGTTATAGGGGAAGACTTAGAGAGGTATTTATGGTATAATATCTTGGCCCATTTTCTATTGTTTTCCGTAAACATTCTCCATACTAATTTAGCACCTAGGGAATTATTTTTCCATTCAAAATTTTTGATACCCAAGCCACCATAATCTTTTGGACAACATATCTGGTCCCATTTGATAAGTGCAACTTTATTTTTATATTCCGTACCTTGCCAAAATAAATTCTTGAATTTTTGGTTTAATTTTTTCTGACCCTTGTAGGTAAGAGAAGACACAACATTTGGAAAGTAGGGATGACAGTTAAAATTGTTCTGATCAGAGTTGCTCCGCTAGCTTTATTGAGATACTTTCCTTTCTAGTTGTCCAATTTAGAATCTAGTCTAGATGCAATGTTCCTCCAAGTTTCTCCATCCCTTTGACCTTTGTCTAGATGAATGCCAAGATACTTACAAGGGAACTCACCTTTGCTATATCCCATAAGGTTGCAAATATTTCTCTCTAGGATAGGTGAGGTATTTAAGAAAAAAAATTTGGACTTCTCCGCATTCACTTCTTGGCCTGATGCTTTCGAGTAAGTGTTAATGATATTTTTAAATTGAGAAGCTTCAGATCTAGATGAAGCTCTCGGGAGGATAGTATCATCAGCATATTGTTGGTGTGATACACATTCAACCTCATTAGTCACTTTAACTCCCTTTATGATTCCATTTGACTGGGCACGTTTGATAGCTTGACCAAAAGCCACAACCATAATATGTATAGATAGGGAGAAATAGGATCCCCTTGTCTGATACCTCTAGATGAGTTAAAAAAACCTTCTGGAGTACTGTTTATTAATAGAGAAAATTTAGGCATAGATATGCAATTGAATATTAGATTTACCCATGCCTTGGAGAAACCAAAGGCCCTCATCGTTTTACATAAAAATCTCCAATCCACTTTGTCGTAAGCTTTACGTATATCTAGTTTCATAAGCATACATGGGTCTTTAATAATTTGGGCTGAATGAATTAACTCTTCTATTATTATAATTCCATCATATATCGATCTATTTGGGACAAAATCTATCTGCTCTTCAGATATCAATTTGTGTATAATCTTTTTAAGTCTATTTGCTAGGGCTTTGGAGAGAATTTTATATATGGTGTTGTAGAGTGCTATAGGTCTAAAATCCCCAGGTGATATTGATTCATGTTTTTTTGGAATAAGAACTAAGAAGGCGTTATTAATTTTTGTTAGGAGAGATCCAAAGTTCCTAGTGGTTTCAATAGCTTCCCATAGATCTTTCCCTATAATATCCCAGCATTTTTGGAAGAAGAAATCCTGAAATCCATCTGGACCGGGGGATTTATCCGGGTTGAGTGAAAAGAGGGCATCTCTGACTTCTTCCATCGTAAATCTTTTATTTAGGATTATATTATCTTCATTAGTAAGAATACTAGGAATTGCATCAAGCATGGTATTTTGAGCCCCTAGGTCCGAAAACTCATTATTATTTAGAATTCCAGTATAAAAATTAACAAA
Source organism: Thuja plicata (assembly GCA_018584345.1). Lineage (NCBI taxonomy): Eukaryota > Viridiplantae > Streptophyta > Pinopsida > Cupressales > Cupressaceae > Thuja > Thuja plicata. The sequence goes on from MU225694.1 coordinate 390,985, forward strand.
GGTTTCAGCAATTCGGATTGGACACTCCAGGTCCACCCCTGTTTCATCCCGAATTTTAGTAATCCTATTTATGTTGCGCCTATTAAGAGTACTTTAATGGAAGAATTTTGTATTTCTATCTCCTTTTAACCAGTTCTCTCTTGATTTTTGTTTCCAGTATATTTCTTCTTTTTGGAGAATGATTTCTTGTTTGTTCAATAATTCTTTTTCTTTAATGTATTCCTCATCCCTCATACCATTTTCTATAATTTTAGTGTTTAATTCCTTAATCTCTTCCTCATTTGCTAATTTTTCTTGGAAAATATTTTTAAAATTTTTATTATTCCATTTTATTATTTTTCCTTTAATGGTTTTAAGTTTTTCCATAAAACAAAACTTTTTTGATCCTTCGAAGATTTCTTCTTTCCACCATTGTTCTATTTGGCGTGTGAAACTATCATTTAGGAACCACATTTTTTCGCACTTAAATGGGCATCTGAGTGATTTTTGTTGCTCTTTGATATCGATTTGAATGGGGAAATGAACTGAGCCAACGAAAGGTAAAATTGTTCCTGATATGGACATATCTTTCATGTTGTTTTTGTCTCTGAAAATAAACCTATGTAATCTCTCTGCAATATAACAGAAGCCTTTCCTTCTATTGTTCCATGTGTATAAACCATTAGATGTTGGAATATCCATAAGGGATTCTCTCCTTATCCATTGTTTGAAATCTTTAGTAGCTTGTGATTCAATTTGTTTTTTATTAGATGGACAGGATAGCGTTAAAATCCCCACCTAGAAGTGTGTCTATTTGAGGGTCCAAGTTCATATAATTACTTAATTCTGTCCAGACAACATTTTTACCCATTGTAGCTGATGGTCCATATACGTTAATGATGATGAATTGCATATCATTCCTAAAACTCTTAACCAAACCTGCCATCCAGTTTGTTTTGGTCACGAGTAATGAAAAATTTACTTTCCTAGTATCCCAAATGATTCCTAGACCTCTACAAGCACCCAGCGTTTCAGTGAATTCACACTGCCAGACTCCTAATTTATTTTTAAAATTTTCCCCTTCCTCCTTATTAAGCTTTGTTTCCTATAGAAGATTAATTTCTGACCCGAAAAGGGTTAAATTGCGCTTAAGGATGCGCTTCTTGTTAGGGGTATTCAGACCCCTAACATTCCATGATGTTATTTTCATGTTTCAGTGGGAAGGACCTTCCCCTTCCCAATGTGGACCATATCACTTATTTTGGTTTGGTTTTCTGCTTTGCCAATTGCTATTCTGAGTTCTGCATGACTCTTTCTACCCATTTTCTTACTAATTTTACCACATTTAGGTTGATCAATCCCCTTAAGATTAGCCTTTATTCCAATTTTATCATGATATTTTGAAGCATTAGTGATACTCCCAACAATCTCATCATCCACTCTTTCTTCTTCCTCTAAATTGATTTCTTCCACAATAGCCTTAGTAAGAAAAAGGTGATTGGGCCCGGAGTAAGGCCCATAAGGTTTGCCACTTCTTCTCCGCATTTTCTTTCACTGGCAGTCTCTTTGTTATTAACCCACTCCTCTGATTCATGAAAACCAAGTTCTTCCCAATCATGACATTGATTGTTATTTTTATTTTTTGATTGTTTGTTATTGTTTTTATGTTTAACTTTATTTCTTATTTTATGGTTTGTTTTTATAATTAATTCTTATTTTCTTTTTTCTTTTTTCATTTTCTAAATTTATTATAGGTTACTATTTTTAGTCTTTTATTTTTAATCTTTTAGGCTTTCTTGTTTTCTTGTTTCCTTTTCTATGTTTTTTTCTAACACTTTCCTTTCTCAATCTCTTTTCTCTTTTCCTATATATGACTACATTTGCAATTCTTTCTCACTTTAATTCCTCTTCCTCGTGATGAATCACTTGAGTGTAATTCGATTAATGGACTCAAAATAATATACACAGGTAAATTCCTAAAAGAATTTGCATATTATTATAATATTAGTGATTTCTATTATAAACTATAGTTTAATATTATTTATAAATATTAATAAAAATATAATTTTCTTATTTTGATAGATAATTTTACTAAAACGAACACTTTAAATTAAATTTGTAAACATGCATTTCTATAAATATTCATTTTTTCAAATATATTTTACTTAGAGTGTTAAATTAAAGCTATTAATAGAATGCACACTTATTCATAAAAATAGAAATAGTAAAAGCAACAACTATATAAATAAATAATCTCTAAAAACTATATATATTTAGTAAAATTATCTATCTATCTATCTATCTATATTTGATCCAAGCACAAATATATCTTTATATACATATCTTTGTGATTAGTAAACATATATTTAAAGATATATTTGATCGGTAATAAGATTAAATTTATTAATCATAGATCAAATACTACGTTTATAGCAACGTAAACTTTAGCCACCTTTAAAAGCATCTACTTATAGACCATGTCGACATAACATCAGACAAATGGGCTATCAGAACGAAAACTCTCTCAGTCGCTTCCTGAAGGTGGATGAAGCTATGACCACGATGGGCCATTATACTTTCACCTGTATTTTGGTTGATATGGATATCTCCACACCACTCTCAAGGGATGTGGTGCTCATGGTCAGGGAGAGGCCATGGACCCAACCGCCAGATTATGAGGGCCTTCCCTTCCGTTGTCGGCACTGCATCTGTACTGGGCACATGGCTACTGACTACGCTCTTCTATGACGGAAAGGTGTTGCTACTTGGTGGAAGGATGAAAGTAATGATCATTTTATAGTTTGTGCTTCTGATTCTCTTTCCGATTCTTCCTTGGAGGATTCACAGGCTGTGGGTAGTGATGAAACCCTTGACAAAAATCAGGATGATGCCCATGTTGCTGATCAGGGTCAGGCTTCCGCTGCTAATCCAATTTTTTCTCCAACTGAGTCTCTAGATGCTTCCCCTGCTACTATAGGTGTGGGCCCCTCTGGCCATGTGGACCATTCCACCCCTACTACTTCTGCATCTACTTTGCACCAAGTTTCTGCTGAAACTGCATATTACTTCTTTAGCACTTTGGTCGTTGCACCGACAATTGCCCTAACAAAGTTTCCTTTGTTGGGGAGCGTAAGGATATCATCACCTAGATTGTTGTCCAATGACGTAGGAATAATTATTCTTCACAATCTCTCTCATCTTCTCTTGTAGTGTGAGTTTGGCCCTTCCTTTGAAGGGCTTCTATCCTTTGTGCTATGTGTTCTATCTTGTTAGTAAGCATCTGTTGTGTTGTCTATGTATTTTTCATGGCCTAAATTTTTGCCTTCAGGCCTTATTTTCGTAAGGGTCTGCCCCCTTATTTGGCTTCTTTAATAATAAAAATAATCAGACAAACACAAACCCCATATAATATACTAAAATTGTATACATAAAATCTCAAAGGAACTATACAGAAATTCTCAACTTGAGATAAAGACTGATAACAATACCTAAACAAAAAACCCTAGTCATTACCAATAAACTTAAACATTTATATAATACACCAAAAATTGGCCTTTCCTGCCAATAAACTACCCTACAACTGGGATTTAAATTGCAACCAAAAAAAGACGTGAGGGAATAAAGGATTAATCACCCCTTTGTTGGGTGATGCTTGTCCTGTTGAGATTGAATTGGGCCATGGATCCACTAGTCTTGGAGATCAAAGGATCATCCTTTCTTCACTCCTGCCACTTTCTCCACACAAAATATCTCCTCCCTTTCATGAATATAATCTTTCAGTGTTGTCCACCCTATACTTGCTTCCACCTTTCTTTCCTCCACATCTGAATTTTCTCTCCTATGGGCATTGTGGAGCGAAATGGACATCATCATCGAGCTCAAAATGACCAAAAACCCTATAATTGTTTGTCAAATTATCGAAAATAGTCATTGGAAAAATTTTGGGCATTTTTGAGGGGACACACACTACGAAAAATACAGTCTGTACGGACTGTACTATGCTTGTATCAGCAACACATGTTGGTAAATAGTAAGTGATAAATTTTTTTACAAAGGGCATAATTTTGGTAAAAAAAAATTATTAAAGTTTTTCAAATTTTTTTTTTTAAATTTTAAACTTTACAAAAAGGGAGGTGCACACAAGTCCATACACATACTAGGTAGTGCATGTGCATCAGGTGATAGCAACACCACCTCTAACTTTTTCAAATCGCTCTTTTTAGAGGGTCTCTAACTTAAGCAAAGATTCTAGGAGAATCTTTTGCAAAATATTATGAGCAAATTCCAATTCTATTAGAATATTTTGACTAATAAATATTGCAAAAATAGTTAAATAGTAAAATTGATCATATCACTATGAAATTTATATTTTTGAAATCTGGACAGTAAGAACTCTAATGGGTTTTTATTTCATCAAAAAATTTGATTAGGAAGGCCCTGAAAAATTTACCGCAAGACATAAATATGGTATTCTAGTGCCTTAGTCAATATTTTGGAGGTCCAAGCATAGGGTTGGTCACACCAAGCCTATTCCAAACCGAAATCCAATGCAAAGGGTGGATTGAAAATTTAACTTTTAAAAAATAGGCACACGTTTAAAAATGCGTACCCATTTCTTAAATAAAATAAATTGACATGTAAAAAAGAGTTTCTAGCCATGTAAAAAAAGAAACGGGCACCCATTTTTTGAATTTTTGGATCGGGCATCCGAGCCTAAATCGGGTGCCCATTTTTTTCAAAACAAGTGCCCGTTTCTACGCTGGCGTTTTTCAAGTCCACAAGACCTTCGCCGAATTGGAACCCAACTTCTTGCACCTACCCACCTATCTACTCAAGTTTGGGGTTTGATCAAATTTTGCACCAATTTTTTGTACCAGGTCTCCAAAGTCAGTTTTCATTTTTGCACTTCTGGGACCATAACTTGAGAAAACAGACTCCATTTTCTGTCATTCACACATTGTCAGAAATATCTCATTGTCCTCTATACAAATATTAGGTCCTTTTTGTAGTTTTTTATTAGGTACACAATGGTCTCATATTTGGTCATTTCTTTTTTTTTTCATGCTTTCTCAGCTAATACAATTGTATACGAGTTGGTTTTTTCTTTTGTGGGGGTGTAGAATCATCCTCTTGGAAAACTCACACCCCATAACTATCACACCTAGAAATAAGATATGACCAGATTCATTCAATCCCTCAATTTATGGTCCTGTTTCAATAAGACCCAACCTAATTTGACCCATGCCTTTGAGATTCTAGATCTTAGGAACAAGATGTATTCATCCATGGGTTTGATTTCTAGAAATGTTTCATAGTCTTTAGTTCCATATTGATTCATGTACCACAACTTGAACTATGTGGGTCAAATTCGAAGATATCTTTGGGGACACCAATGAGTTTTGTGCACTTCATCTTGAGATTGATTTGACATTGAATTGACACATGGTTCATTTCCTTCCATTGAGGATTTTTTGGAGAAATTCAAATCCATCAGATCATTTTTTCATGGCTGTAGAAAGAATAAGATTGACAAGGAGTGCATTTTTCTGAGTCTGTCAAAGCTTTGAGGGAATTTCCAATTTTTTACTTCATCATTTTATTCCACTATGGATGCCTTGGGAGATGCATACTCTATGCCTTCATTTGAGGTATTTTGTGAGTGCTTGACATGGGAGAAGTCTAAGTTGGCACAGTTGGATTCACATTTTTGGGTCCACATCTTAGGCATTTCTTGATCAATCATCATCTCAGTCATCTTTAGGTAAATCTAAATTGAAGAATAAGAAGTAGAAGCACAAAATTTCACAATCTACTCAATTGATTTTTAAATCTCCTAGAGACATGATTCAGATTCTTCCACCTCTTCGAAGAGGTCTTCATCCAGGAAGAACACATGTTAGTGTGTTTATTGCACCAAGACATGACATGATGATCATATTGTTATGCAAATAATATTGACAAGTTAACACATCTTCTATAGAAGCATAATATTTCATTTCCCATCTTATGCATCATCTTCCACCACTTTAGGACCTGGTCATTTTGGTTCATCTTCTATGGCATGTGCTGGAGACAAGATAAAATTCCATGCTCTCTTTGTATCAACACACACTCAATCTAGTAGGTAGCGTCTTGATTCAAGAGCTTCTCATCACATGGCCTCATCTAAGGGTATGTTCTCTTCTTTAAGTATCATCCTTTTCCACATATTTTGATGGGTAATAACACTTATATGACTCATGTTACTAAGAGTTGTTCTATTGATGTTGATGATGGGACATTTAGTGATGTTTTTTGTGTCCCTCCACTATCTTCAAACCTTCTTTCCATCCACCAGATTACTCACAGTGGTGTTGGTAAATATATTTTTCAGCGTGAATTTACTTTTAAAATTGACCATATTTGCCTAAGGAGTAGTGAAAACCGTGCCAACAGTTGGAGATATTGCAATCAGATTGCAATCTTCCTCTGCACTTGAGAGGGGTGACTCCCTTGTAAGATGGGGGCATTTATAATTTTTTTGTACTTTTTCACTTGAAAGCACAAAGAGAAAAGACAAAACTAAAGACAGTTGAATAACATAAACCCTATTAGCAGACATACGAACACCAAATAGGATTTCATGATTGATAATCATTACAAAGGGAGGTTTTAAGCACAAAATAAGTTTTAATATGAAATGATGAAACAAATTTCAACATACAAGGAGGTAGGTTATTTTAACACACCCAATCAGACATACCATGAAATGATCGTGTCTATTATATCACTTACACACATTATAACGATTCATGTAGATGCATAATAAATCACTAATTCAACATATAAAAAATGAGCAACTATAAATCAGAAGAAAATTTAGAAAATATGGATAAATGCATTCTTTATTATTTTTATGAGTTTATACAATCTCAAACCCTTTTGTACATAATGTGAAACCAAAAATCATCAAAAGTTTCTCTCAGAATTTCTCTAGAGTTTCCCCTCCATAAAAAGTCCCCCATACATTACAAATAGACTTATATTTATAGACTCTCTTTGATAACTAACTTCTTTTCTGGGTTAATAACCAACTCATTTTCAGACAAATTAATGAAGTTATTAACCTTATAAGTTTTGCGCAAAAAGAGTCAACTAATTAAACTTGACCAAAAGTGACAAAAAGTTACTATTTACAAAAAGCATCTAGAAACTTGTAACTTTTGACTTATGACTTTCATTGAGTGCCAAGAACAACACCAACTCAGAGAAGAACTTTTCTAACTGGTCATCCACTTTCTATCTCATAGCTTCTCATTCTTTGTCGATCTTGGATAAGTAATGATGTGTAGGAATCTGTCTCATCGAAAGTTTCAATTGCACTTTTCCATAGTAGCCAATTGCTATTGCACAAATAAATACAAAGAGCCTATTCTTAATATTTAATGTATTGGTAACAACAAAAACCTTTGAAGTAACTAAAACTCCATTCTTCTTAATGTTTGTGACCACAAGTACATTTCGTAAATATTTTGCAATCACGAGTTTCCACATTAAGAAATATTTTCAAGACATTGTGTCAATCAAATCAGAAGCCTTGGTTGATCCTTCACAATTCCATAAGATCACATTTCTTTGAAACATACTATCAAATAGTTCAAGTGTGTTGTCTATGAGTTCACAATTTTGCAGGCTTGTGTTTGAGCATTATGTCTAACAATTCACATGACTTGTCTATTCTTCCACATTTTACATGCATGTCAACTTCACATTGCCAATTGTAGCAATCAATTGAGTAGACTGAGAAATTTTGTGCTTCTACTTTGTGTTTGACGGTCTCTACATAGAGATCCGTGAATACCTAGAAGCTGAAACCCTAGCTTTAAGCTCTTAACTCACATACAGAGCTACACCGAAAAAATTGTCGAAATCCAACTTACAATTTAGGAGTTCTAGGTGCGCAAAGTTAGCCTAAAGGACTACTAGGGACTTTCCCCTACCTACATTCCTAGATGACATCAGCTCTTTTAGGCATTTTGACAAACGGTTCATGTGCAGTGTCCATTCTTCACATCTTGCCACACATTGATTAGTGCACTTGCTATTATAATGTCATCACCAAAATCTTTGTATATTTACGATTCGGTGAATGTTTATGACCCATTCCAAAGATTGTGAAGCATGAATTTTTGACTAAATTCACTTGGGGGTTTCTGAATCCTTTCAACAAATTCATTTTGGGCAAAGCTTGCAATATTCATTTGATTCATTGAAATGACATTTCTTCAAAACAATTTGGCGCCCTTGCATTTTGCTGACCAATGCAATAGCAAATACATTAACTACCAAAAATATTTAATCCTTCATGCTTTAATGGAGTTTTGTAACCTCTTCGAAAACTCCCATATTTGTGTATAGGAAGATTGGGTGTAAAAGCTATGACATTCAACATTACATCTCCCAATCGCATTTAAAAATAAACAAATTTATTCCCTGCTAATGTGTTCTCCAAAGTTTGATCAAGAGTTATTAAAATTATTTGTCATCCTCCAACATCTCTAATAATGTGTTCCCATGCATAAAAATGCATTGGGGAAAGAAGCTCTTATGTGGGGAGAGGTTTTTAACTTCTTTCTTTGATGCATTTTCAAAGAATTATAATTAATTTCTATTGATTTAGGAAGGTTAATGACTTTTAAGTTTTTGCGCAAAAATAGAAGAAAAATTATCAATGATAAATTTTGGAAAATGACGAGTTTTTGAAAATTTGAATTACAAATTTGAAAAAGGGAAAAATAATAAATAAATTAATAAAAATATTAAAATAATTTCATTAAATAACTCAATATTTTCCCTTCCTAAAGATCAATATAGTTTTTTGAAAAACACTGATAACTTTTTGGTTGAGAGTGAGTTAAACTCTGAAATTTGAATTGCAGGTTGAGGATGGCTAAATGAGTAAAACATGTTTAATTTTTGGGTATGTCAAATTAGGGAAACACGTGGGAAGGGTAAAATAATTGAGCCCACCCCTGATCTAGTGCTTATCAGAGATTAGCACATTAGAGCTGAGATCAATGCAATTGGCAAAGTTGACCATGCATTACAACTCTATGAGTTCTCTTATTTTTCTCTCATTGACAATATAGTTCCTAAATGGTTCATCCTAACTCTCATGCATCTCAAGTGGACAAAATATCTGAGGAGAGGTTTGGTCACTTGAACCTATGTGTAATTTGGTCATCCACCATGCTTCCTAAGACTCATATTATACCGAGCCCCACCACCTCATGTTTCTTTAGAGTTCAATTTAGGTCGGTGGAATATTTTTTCCCTTCTAGTTTCGGTAGAGTGGGATGAGTACTCGCCAAACATTGCAACACTAAATTTGATACATCACACACTCTAGAAATTGTAATAGTGTTTGATACATCACACAATCCAAACATTGGGGACATGAAATTGAGGATATTTAATTCCTCATTGATGGAAATTTAAGCATTCATGTCATTCCATCTTCCACGCCTTCAGAAGTAGTTCATCAATCATTGACACAATTGTTTGGATTTTCTTCAGCTAGTATGAAATATTTTGATTCAAACACCTAGATATTTGACTACTCTTTAGTATCACACATCATGAGACATTTCCTTCCTCATCATTTCATGTAGTTGCTTCAACCTTGGCCATTTGATTTATTTCTTCCTAAGGGGAGGAACATGGTTTGCTACTCTTAGATATTCATCAATATTCATCCTCGAGCCTTCATCTTTAACATTGGAGCTTCTCTCTTATGGGGGATACATAATCTCTTCTTTTCTCTCTCATGGGGGGAGGGGTATTCATTGTACTTATGTGATTGATTCTACACTTGGGGGGACACTTGAAGTCCTTCATCTTAGTCACATGTAGTACCTTTTTTTTTGCATCCCTCACTTTTGGGTGAGGGTTTTTTCCCATGTGATTTTTCTCCTTTTCTTCCATTTAGAGAGACCTCATTAGTGTGAGTTGCATTTATTTTCATTGGTCTGGACGAGTACCTAATCAAGCTTTTGTTATTGGGACTCATTCATGCTAGCTTTTTGCATTCATAATTATCTTTTTAGCTTCTCCCTAAGTTTATCTTAAGGTGGGGTGTTAGAGAAATTAAGACATATTATCTAATTATTTATTATTATATCCTTTAATTTATTTTCACTTAAGGTAAAATTAGGTGCTTCTTTTCAATAAAAATTTACCTTTCTAACTTTAGTTCAACTATAGTTAATTTAGCTCCTACTTTGCATTGTTTTATTTCTCCTAAATTTAGGATTAGCACATCTTTTTCTTTCTATAAAGCAAATCATTCATTCATTATAATTGAATCTTCAATTTCATTTATGCAATCAATACATAATTCTAAGGTTTCTATAGAGCATATTATTTTTGTTTAATCTCTTTTGTGTGATAGGTGATTTTCTTGCAGACGATGCTTGACTCTTGTGGTTGTTTCATCAACTTCTACAAAAATCATCGCATTTTTCACTACGCTAAATTATTCCTCACATCTTTAACATTCATCTATAATATCATCTCTCATAAGGCACATATTTTTACATCCTTGCAAATTTATCTATTATTTAGTGAATAGCATCAAATATTAGTTTGCAATTTACACTTTTTCAATTTTACTAACCTTTGCTTTATCTACAAATATTACATTCATACAAAATTGAAGGACTAAATTTATGTCATTCTAGATCTAGTAATGTCATTTTTTTTACTTCTTAGATTTCAACCCCATTTCAATATTTCTCATGGAATAAGACAGGGTGTTGTGGAAATAAATTAAAAAAATGGTAAAAAAAATACTAAAATATAGTTGGTTTTGTTATAGGTGATGGATCTCATGTTGCTGGTGGATGTAGTTGCCCAAGTTGGGTGTAGGAACTCAAGGAGAGAGGATAACGTAACTTTGAAAAATATTAATCAAAGGAGTTGTTAGCAATATGCGGGGAAGCTAAAATCAACTAATTGAAGGGGGAGTGTATCATGGATTATGAAAAATTATATGCCAAAGTTTACTATAGTTGTAAGAAACTGTAATTGAAGACTCCTTACATGATAAAAGTAATCATACGTAAGAAGAGGTCATGGTGGAAGGAGAAAGTGATAATCTTTTTTTGTTTTGGTGTATATTTGGACATTGGAATTTGGTTCAAAAGATGGTTTAATCATTTTCTATATAATTTATGTAGGCATATCTCTTCAACTTACATATTTTTTCTAATTTATCAACTTTCTTCACAACTTGAGTACTTATGTTCAATTATAAGTACTTAGATTCATCTAACATAGCATATTTCCCATCAAAATGGTCTCCCTCCTTTTGAGACAACCATGGGGGAGGAGTGTATTTCTCACAACTGTGGTGAAAAATATAAGATTTTGGGCAACCATTAGAAAGTGGCTTAAAAAGTAGTTGCATTATGTATTTTATTTCTAAATTAGTGAGACTCATTGGGTGAAGAAAAAGAGATTCTTCAAGTGTTCCATGCAAACATGTCAGGAACTGAATTTTTTATTGGAATAATTGAGAAAATTTGATGCTATTGTGCTCTCCTAAACTAAATTCTTGAGACATTGTTGAGGAGAGCCCCTTTCAACAAGAGCCACAGGGTAGTGAAGTTCTTTCTTAAGACTGGAAGAGTAGTCATGATTATTGGAATACCACTCATGATCATAGTTTGCGGACTCAGACTTCGAGAGTACTTGTCAAGCCTAAAATTTTCAACTTGGCAATAACTAAACAACTTTGAAAGTACTAAAAATTAAAATCTCTTAAAGAAAAATACATTTTTTTTTTGCAAAATTCAATTACCAAATGTATTAATTTGAAAATTAACATCGGGAAAGAGAAATGCATGATGTCATAGAAAAAACATGTGAAAATACATTTTAACAAACATTTACCTATGTTGACATTTTTACCCATGTTTTTTTGCACCTATAAAAATGTGAGAGTTAAACTTGTGAAAAATCACCTAACAAAACAAATAGAGTGTACTCAAAGAGTCTACAAACTATGGTCATGATTATTTGAATTACAATCATGATTATCTAGTGGTAGTCATGAATATTTGAATCACAGTCATGATAATTTGGTGGTGCATTTCCATTGCCTATCGTAGCACTAAAGCTCATTGAAAATAATAATTGGAACTCGTAGAGCTACAGGTAAAATACCACGAGTACTACAAAAATTGTATCATTACATAGAACTCAATCAATTAGGTATGTTAGACACACATATTTTTGTAATCTTAATATAGGATAAAGCCATTACAAAAAGAAAAGTTGGTACCCTAACATGTTGTAGTTAAGAAAAAAGGAAAGGAAAGGTCCTTTTATATTTCACGATACCAGCCATATGTTTTTGGGTCTACATATTGCATATTGTGACAACAATATGAGACTACCTAATACTCCTTTTTGGAGGCACCTAACTGTGTTACAAATGAGGCGTACATAAAACAAAGTAATTGACTCTATTGCCGAATGACATGTATCATTTTAGTGTGCAATATTCATATACTCACTTAATCTGGCTACAAAACCACCTTTGTACCAATGACATTAGTAATATTTAAAATTTTTGTATTGATAAACATCTATATATCTTAATTCCAATTTAATATCAACCACAATCTTTAAGTCTTATGTCTAAGTAAGCATTGATCTACATAGTGTTTACATATGTCATGATATCCAAGTTGCGAGGCAATTGGAAAATTTGACTTGCCTTAAAAATAAAATTATAATAGTACAACCATTATACCCTAAATATTTCTTAATCCAAACCTCACACAAACACTTGATAAATCATTGAATAAGAGATTTTTGCGATGCAACACCATATAAAATTAAAAATATAAAACCACACATGCTATCAAACACCCTAAAGTTTTGTAATTTTTTTGAACTTGTGGTTCAACATTTTATAAAAAATATTGTTCATTTTTTCATGAAGTTACTACCAAGTACACTTTGAATCCTACTTTTTTGCCTTCCAAGTCATTCCCAGACACAAGTATGGAAAATGAATCCTTACCACAATATTTTTTTGAACTAAAGTAGTTTAAAAGTATTTTTCTCTCAAGATTATTATGATATTCTCCCGTAAGATCATTCTATTGGAAATAATAGGAATTGTGTACCAAGAGGGGAGGGGTGAATCAGTACCTCTAAAACTTTTAGTTAATTAACCTTTCACCTTATGTAATCAAATATTTTATTTACCGATCATATATGTTGTTCTTTCTTTATGCATGTGATATAAATTCATAACCTTAATTGTATGTAGACATTCATAGAAACATTCATGAAAAGTATAGACACATAACACAAGATATGGTAACACAAAAAACCCCTGTTAGAAGGTAAAAACTGTGGTGGGGATGGCACCCACAAAAAATTCACTATCTGTAGATTAAAAGGGGTCAGTTAAGGCTTACAATTTGATCACTTCTGATGATCTACCCTATAAGAAGTATTATGTGGAGACTGGTTAAGGTCTACTATGTTAAGAGCTTTAGCAACACTATTTAGTGTGCACTCGGTTAAGATATTTATAATAGGATTGTTAAATCCACCTTTCTTGAAAGGATTTATTCTATTTGCTACACTTGTTAGAATGTAGACAAAAATACTTATTGACCTAAGTGTATGCAATCTTCAATTGTTGATTACAGATCCATTCAAATCACATATACAAAGTGTCACCTAATGTGATTGATTAATAGGTCTCTGTTTCTTGGTAGCCTTGGTTCTTGGTTCTTGATAACCAAATTCATGTTTTGCTGCTCTGCTTCTTAAACCTCTCAGTCTAATCCATAGATGTGCTCGTTGGCTACATTCATCCTCTCATCCCTCTCAAAAGAATGATTACACATCTATTTATAACATAGATTGACCTAATTTATTTTCACATATTACAAAACTAACTCTAAGATCAAAGGTTTACAACTTGACCTTGATCTCCTAGTTTGCATGTTTTTAATCAGTTAGACTGATTAAAACAATTACAATTATGTTTCTTGTTCCTCAAGAAATGGTTTTAAAATAAATCAAAACTCTAAATACAGAATATAACTGTTTTATCTGACATGGAAGTCAGATCCACATTTCTCAGGATATAACTGACTTTCGGTGTCTGATGCTCGGGTTGCTCTGAAAGTCTTTCAGTGTTCCTTCTGTGAACTGTCCGTCGGGTTCCTCTCTTTTCTGCTTTGTTGGTTATAGTGTGACCTGCTTTTTGGGTTCCTATGTATCATGTTCAGGTTGCACTTTTGGTTTACACTATTTTAACTTGTGTCGTCGAGTTTCTTTATACTTAGCACTTTCAGTCTGAACTAAAACCTGTCTTCCGGTGTAGTATAAACGATGGTTCAAAAAACTATTTCTCTTTGCATACTAATGGAAAAAATTATTTAATCAATCTCCCCCTTTGACATTAGTATCAAAAACTGATATGTGCAAAATACTAAAAATGTTTATAGTATGTACACCATGTATATTACTTAGTCATTTCATGACCCCCCTATGCATATGCTAGTATAGTATAGTATATGTGTATGTACACTTGTATTTATACTATTTCTTCCTTTTCATCTTGTCTTTTCCCTTTGTGCTATATGTACTGTACATATCAATCTCCTTTATTGTACATATCATTTTCCTTTTCCCCCTTCTTTGACAGTAAGGGCAAAGGTGTATACCTATAGCTTATCAAAAATATGAGAGTGAGAGGTCTTCATTTCTTCCATCATCTTCTCCCATTTCTCCTTTAGATTCTCAAGAGCCATATGCTCTAGTGTAATCTTGGCATGTATGTCGTAGATGTTGTCTACTATAGACATCTCGCGGGTGGCAATTAGTTGCCTTGCCGAACTTATGTGTGTGTTTGTACAAGTGTGAGGTTCAGTAAAAGTTGAGCTTGTAGTTCGGTAACCTCTTCTTTGAATTGTGATTCTACTTCCCAAAGTTCTTGTCTTGTCCTTTTTATCTCTATTATCTTCTCATAATGAAATTTAATTTCATTGTCATCTTTGGTTAGACCTTGTGCACTGATGTTTAGATCTGAATCTAACTTTGCTATCTTTTCACTATTGTCCTTAGTGAATTTATCCAAAGTGCACAATTTTTGTATTAAGGAAATAGCTTCAATAATGATCAGATCCAATTCATTGGCTAGTTCTAAAAGCGTTATCTTTTTCTCTGCCACTTCTTGGCTGATCTTTTGTGTCAGTTTATATTGGAACTTCTGTTCCGCTCATTCCTCAATAGCCTTTTCTGTATCTACATTCTGAGTTGTGATGGTGTCGGTGATAACGACAAGTTGATCTAGGATAGGTGCATTGTGATAAACATCAATGTTAGGAACTATCTAGTTTAAGATATCCCTTTGTGGTTTCCAGTAATAAGGAGTCTTGGTGTTCCTTTTTAAGCTTTTCTTGCAAAGATTTCCTTTGACAAATTTCTCCATATTCTTGGAGTGATTCAAAATCTAAAGTAGTTGGATCACACTTTGGTATTTCTATGATCTCATCAAGTGTGACCTCCAAATTTTTCTTCTTTGTTTTCTTATTTTTATTTTTAGATGCACCTGTGTGTAGAACCATAGCCATCTTCTCTGCTTGGTCTGATGTGCTGCTTGAAGGATTTGGTGGTGTTGTACCTTTTTTCTATTTCTCATGGTTTTCTTGTCAGTTGTGTGTGGATGTCTCCTCATCAACCTTCGGTGTATCTGTAGCATCTTTGGTATCCTTAGGAGTATCTTCAATTTTATTCTCTGCTTCACCTTTATCTTTTTTCACTTCATTTGTATTTTTTATTAGTGCATCCTTTTTGGTGTGATCACCATCTGTTTGTGTGTGATCTATATTTGTAACATTTTGATCTCCACCAGTGGCTGCCTGTTCATCAGTTGTCTCTTTCATCTCATCAGATGTATCTTTTTGTTCATCATTACCCTTATCCTCAGGTATGCTTCCTTCCTTCTCTGGTGATTTCTCATTTTCCGAGATAATATTGATAGCTTGTATCAACAATGGTATCTATCCTAGTGTGTCTACATGTGCAGAATATTTTGTAGTGTCTTGTTTGTTGGTTTTGTCTTGGACAATAGTGATATCTTCATATTTTTGTATTTCATCTGTAGGATCTCCTCTGGTAATATCAATGACAGTATTATCTAAGCATGTCTCATCTACAATATCCATATCCTTGTTGTCTTGCGTGTTCAATAATTCTTCATTAACATCCTCATCAGTAATAAGAATATATTTGGGGATCTGTTTATCCTGATCATCTTTATTCTATTGTTTGTCAGTAAGAGCTATTTGTGGCTTGGGACTTGTATCCTTATTAGGTATATCAATTATCTTTCTCCATTCAGCCTTACTCTTCCTGTCTAGATCAATTAGATGTCCTTGTAGCACGTGGTAGGCTCTTAACTTTGGTGAGAACCTTTTGGAGTTCTTCTTCATCATGTCTTCAATCTCCTCCATTTTATTTTTGGGTGGCATGACTAAAACTAGGGCTCTTTCCCTTATTTGTTTCTCTGAATGTAGTGCAAATTTCCATCTTGCAGTTCTTTTGGCATCCTATCTTCCAATTGTATTAGAACATACTTGAATTTACACATCATCGTGATAATTTTCTCTTCTATCTTATTTTGGTCCTCGGTGTCCAGAGTTAGCTAGTTTTTAATCTTGCAATCATTTGTTGTACCTGATTTGATGATAGATTCACATACCTCATCAATAGTTTCAAGAATCTTATTCTTTTCTATTTGGATAGATTCATCTTGCTGAGTATCTTCGATATCTTCCTTGGTTAGGATTAATTTCCTTCTCCTCTTTGGTGTTGTGGTCTTTTTGGTTTGAGGCTTTCTTTTATGTGTCATCACTTGACCTTTCTTGATAGGTGAAGGACTTGCATCCTTTGCTGTCTAAATCCTGGTCCTAGATGCAACAGTAGTCCTTGCCTTCTTCAGGGGCAGAGGTGCATCAGAATCTATTGACTCTGAGTCACTCACCTTGTCTTCTTCATTGATGGGTAAATGTCCCTCGGTTTCTTCTATCTTTTCAGTTTCCTCTTCTGTTACAGACAACCTTTTCTTCAAATTATTAACCATTTTATCTTTCTTCATGTCAATATTTTTCACAACTAAGCCCTTTTTAATCCTTTCTTTGGATTCTTCATAAGTTCCAAACTTAGGTTGTGATTTTTCCAATGGTTCTTTGATCAATGCTTCATTAGCATTTGTTGCTTGATCTATGTTAACCTCATAGTCAAGTGGTGCTAACCATGATATCCTCAGTACAACTAGTTTGATTAGGGTGGTATTGGTGTCCACCAAGAAACAAATATCAGTCTTGTATTTCTCTACTAGTTTTTCTGGTACCCTCATTCTCTTTTGCATTCTCTCTTTGAATTCATAGAAATACTCATCCATTACTAATTCAAAATTGTCTCCAAGTGACTTGATGAATTCACTTATTTGAATTGTCACTGGTCGGGTAGTGTCCCATTTCACATTAGCGATAGATGGGAAGGTTTCTTGGAAGTAGAAAAATATACACATTACCATAGATCTAAATTTACATGAGACTGGTCTTTGTAGACCTGATTGTTCTCATGTTCTCATCTAATTGTCTGAGTAGTAGTTCTGAGAGATCTAACTACACTCCCTTGACAGTTTTATATGTTGTATCCACTGCTCCAAATGCAATGTTGTTCAACCTACTAGCCTAAAAGAACTTGTATCCTAAGATACATGTTCCAAATTTCATTTCATTATCATTTTTGGTGGAAACCTTTAGTCCTCTTCCATCCCATGCATTTCCTGTGTTCTCCTTAATATCGACTCGAGGAGGGTGTTTTAGTGCCTTGGGTTTCTCGGTTATAGAATAACCGGTAAAAAAAATGTATAACATCCATGGTTATCAGTTTAGGCTCATCTAGCTACATCTTTTGATTGTGTAGTCTGCTCAACACTAACCGAATCCATTCAGTTTTGAACTCCTTCGGGAACCATAGGGCATTTGTGAGCCCTTTTACCTCAATGTGCTTGTGCTCATCTTTTATAGTTCCATCATCATTGCAAAGCTTCTTATAATCCTTCTCTACTTCAAGATCTCCAATTTCTACGATCTAGCAGTGTATGTAAGCTCGCACATCTTCAACGAGTAAAACCCTAGCTGGTATACTGGAGAATGCACCCGCGTTGTCAGGTTGTGAAGCAACCTCGGGACATATATTTTAGTGAGGTTCTTCACAAGTTTAATTCTTGATTAGATTCACCTTATTCTTCTTATCATTCTTGATCTTGGAGGTTCTTGATGTAGTTGCCATTATTTCTGAACTTAGGGCTTTTTCCCGTAAATGAAAACTGAGTTTTCAGTGAATGCTCGTACTTAGTTTAACCTCTGTAGCTGTTAGGAATCTATTTGGAGTGTGGTGAATCGAGTTGGATTCGCTCTAAAATTGGGTCACTTCGTGCTCTAGTTTCACTCTTTCTCATCGCTCAAGTCGCTGTGTGAAAAATGAAACCCTTCCGTCGTATATTTATAGACTTTACCCTAAGTCGAGTCATTAATTCTCAACCACTTCTCGGTGTGTGAAGATGGAGTCATTGTGTGAAACATAAATAAAATTCTTGGTGAGAACGTGATGCTTTAGGGCAGCTGTCAACTTGTTACGTTCACCTATGGATTTCAGTGTATGGTGAAGACAACATTGTCAACTCACATGATTACCGACGGATCTCGGTTTACACTAGCGACTTAGCCTTTTTGTGTTAATCGACAATTCTCGGCAAGTATATAAATCTTAGCTTTGTATGTACACCGATGCATTTTAGTATGTATTGACTGACGAGTTTGTTTTCATAGATTTATAACAAGTAATACCATAGTGCATCTTTAATCATGTTGATTTGGTATTTTAACTATGTATAATGGAACTGATGCAAAATATAACTTGGTATAATGTAGTTCCATACTTACTTGTTCTACTTAGGTGGGGATGGTGATGTCACCAGATCCATTGGATAAGTTTTCACCAATTGCATTGCTTGGTCCTACTTCATGAGTGTTTGTGGCTTTCCTCCACATTTTGTTTCTCATCTTCCTAATGTCTTCAATGGTATTTCCATTGGCAAAAGTGTTGGTCTCTGTCACTCGGTCTCTGTAGTCTTTTCTTAGATGAACAAATTTATGATAGTGTAGACATGCCATTCCAGGGTTAGTCCATCTCCTAGACTTTCATGTTCATTGTATCATACAGTTTGCGGCTATGTGATCAAATCTTCCACATGCTGTGCAGTTTGTCCATGTGTTGTAATCCCAAACATATTGGTTACCGAATCTTTTCAGTTGATAAGCATTTTCTTAATCTTTAGGCTTCCATGCTTACTCTTTCTTCTTCCTGCATTCAAGAGACGTGTGCCCATTCATTTTTCATGCAGGACAATATTTTTCCATGTAGGTTTCCTTCTTTGGTTGTTTCACCTCAGATTTACATTCATAAGCTTTATGTCCTTTCTTGTTACATTTATAAGAGATTCCTATGAATGAAGATGTGGAGGTAGGAATACCTTTCATTTCTCTCCTACATACATTTGATATGTGGCATGGCCTTCCAGAGTTATTGCATGTCATCTTTGTTTGTCGTGGATTTGTATAGACATTCTTTGGATCAGCTTGGTTTGGTGATTCTTCATTTTCGGTATATCCTAGTCCAGTATTATTGTTGACTCTTCTTTGTCCTTCACGAAAATCATCCATTATTTTAGTGCTTTCTTCATCTCTCTTCATCATGTCATTATGTTGTTGGTAAACTATCACTTCATGTTTCTGTTATCCAAAATCCAATCATACAACAAAATAGGCACTAAAACAGAAATTTGCATGTTTATGTTACCCAGTTAAAACTATCTTGCAGTTTTTGATGATTTACATTCACTTACTACATTTATTATCAGAT
>MU225694.1:423994-436473 GCA_018584345.1 Thuja plicata
GAAGGTGTTGAAAAGATTCAATATGCAGGATGCAAAAGCAGTCAGTACACCTTTGGCTAGTCATTTCAAATTGACTAAGGAAATGTGCCCAAAGGCACAGGAAGAGGTATATAAAATGTCTAACATCTCGTATTCATCAGCTGTTGGCAGTCTGATGTATGCAATGGTATGCACACGACCAGATATTGCTCATGTAGTGGGAGTTGTCAGCAGGTATATGAGCAATCCGGGTATGGAACATTGG
Organism: Thuja plicata; assembly: GCA_018584345.1. NCBI lineage: Eukaryota > Viridiplantae > Streptophyta > Pinopsida > Cupressales > Cupressaceae > Thuja > Thuja plicata. The sequence goes on from MU225694.1 coordinate 424,239, forward strand.
AATGCTGTCAAATGGATTCTTCGATATTTGAGAGGAACTACTACAAAGGCATTATGTTTCACAGGATCTAGTTCTGTTCTGAGTGGATTTGTTGACTTTGATCTAGCAAGAGATATTGAAACAAGGAGTACTATAGGGTATGTTTTCACTGTAGGGGGTACTGCAGTTAGTTGGATTTTTAGATTGCAGAAAGTTAATGCACTTTCAACTACTGAAGCTGAGTATGTAGCTGCTATGGAAGCTAGCAAGGAGATGATTTGGTTACAATGTTTTCTGGAGGAATTGGGTCAGAAGCAGGAAGATCGCCCATTGTACAGTGATAGCCAAAGTGTCATTCATCTTGCAAAGAATTCTTTTTTTCATTCAAGGACAAAGCACATACAGCTTAGGTACCATTTTGTAAGGTCTATTTTGGAGGATGGCCAATTACGGCTTAAAAAGATTCACACAAGTGACAATCCTGCAAACATGTTCACGAAGGCAGTCCCCAAGGAGAAGCTGGTTTCTTGCTTAGCTTCTATTGGGCTTCTTGACTGATGATTGTGGGGTTAATACATAGCAAGGTCTTTTATCTAGTGGGAGTTGCACATACTACATTTTCATCTGGTTCCAGTCTCCAAGTGGGAGATTGTTGATATTATGGTGACTAATCATGTAGTAGGTGTTGATATTGTGGCCATATGTCTAGTAGTTGCTGGAGGTGAGGGGCGGTAGCCCCAAATAGGAGGCCGACCCAAAGGGCCAAAATGTTTTGGTGCTTTTTCGGGAAAAATAAGACCGACATTGTAAAACCCTAAAATGGTCAATTTTAGAGGTTGACCTAAAACGCATGTTATAAGCATTTGAGATGTATAATGCATTGTAAGGTTGTGTACATTTTTACTGGATAATAAGAAAGGTTGGATGGCTGTGTAGGTGGACGTAGCCCAGGTTTTGGGTGAACCACATTAAATCTGTGTGTTAACTGCCTTTAGTTTATTTCTTCTATTGTTTCTGCATATTACTATTTATTCTTATATTGTTCTGGTTCTGTCAAAGCCTAACAGAAGAGATAGTAGAGGAAAAAGAGGTGGATATGGTGGGAGGAGTTCAGAATCAATGACACAAGGAGAAGTCAAATACAATGAGTAGCAAGAAGAAAGTTCCAGTAGAGGTGGTAGAGGAAGGAACTCCAATTTTAGAGGTAGAAGTGGTGGACAAGGAAGAGGCAATTACTTTGCCAATATGAAATGTTACCATTGTAACCAAATGGGACACCCTGCCTATAGGTGTCCAGAGAAGAGTAGTACTTCTCAAGGAGGTAACAATAGGACTAATTTGGTCCAAGAAGACACAAGTTTAGTTGATAAACACCTTGAGGTGCCAATAAACTCAGAGGAAGGTGAGAACCTCATGTTGAGGAGAACATTGATCAAGGAGCCAATCAAGGAGGAGCCAAGCCAAAGGAGGTCTTTGTTTAGAATCAAATGTAAGGTGATGGGTAAAGTATGTAGGGTTATCATAGACTCAAGGTCTACTGATAATATTGTATCAGAGGAAGCAGTCAGCAAGTTAGGCATGACAAGGATACCTCATACCCATCCTTACAAGGTAACATGGCTCAATAAGGGACAACATGTCTTAGTGAATGAGAAAGCATGGGTGGAGTTCTCTATAGGGATATATAAGGACAAGGTACTATATGATGTATTGCCCATGGTACTATAAAGTGCTATCCATGATGGAGTGAATAAATCCTCTACTTTCAAGAAGGATAACATGACTTTCAAAATTCAGTCATTATTAGATGATGTAGAAGTGAAGACAGCTGTTCCTAATGTACTAATGGTGAGTGAGAAAGAGTTCTTGGAATCCATAAAGGAAGGAGAAGGAGTTGTTTTTGAACTAATATTGAAGCCCAAGGAAGAGGAAGACAAAACAATGAAGAGGACAAAGCTGCCACAAGAGATACAAGAGATGTTGTAGAAGTATGAAGGCATTGTAAGTGATCAACAACCATCAACCTTACCCCCTATAAGACCCATAAGCCATAAGATTGACCTTATCCCTGGAGATACCCTACCAAATAAGGAAGCCTACAAGATGACCCTCAACGGAATGAGGAAATAGCTAGGCAAATTCAAGAGTTACTAGAACAAGGTCTTATAAGGAAGAGTATTAGTCCTTGTGTTGTACCCACAGTCCTAGCCCCTAAGAAAGGAGGTACTTGGAGATTATGTATTGACTCCAGAGCCATAAATAGGATCACTATCATATAAAGGTTCCCTATCCCTAGGATAGAAGACTTGATGGATTGTTTAGGAGGTGCAAGGTACTTCACCAAGATAGATTTAAAAAGTAGCTATCACCGGATAAGGGTGAATGAAGGAGATGAGTGGAAGACAACCTTCAAGACCACTGAAGGGATGTATGAATGGCTAGTCATGCCATTTGGCTTATCAAACGCTCCATCAACTTTTATGAGGTTGATGAATGAAGTACTTAAAGACCACATTGGCAAGTTTGTAGTGGTATACTTGGATGATATACTCATCTTTAGTAAGACAAGAGAGGAACACCTCAAGCATGTGGAATTAGTACTTAAGAGGCTACATGAAGAGAAATTAATGATTAACTTGGAGAAATGTGAGTTCATCAAAACAGAGCTAGTGTACCTAGGATTTGTTCTATCTCATGGTAATCTGAAAATGGACAAGAGTAAGGTAGAAGCCATTATGAATTAGCCCACTCCAAGGACAGCAACAAAGGTAAGGATTTTTCATGGTCTTCCTCAATATTATAGGAATTTCATAAGACATCCAAATAGCATCTCTATTCTTCAAAGATATAGTAAGAATCCATGGGTTACCTAAGAGCATTGTGTCTAATAGAGACACAAAATTTATGAGTCATTTTTGGAAGACTCTTTGGCAAAGACTAGGCACTAATTTATCCTTTGGATCTGCCTACCATCCTCAAACTGATGGAAAAACCAAAGTGGTGAATAGAAGCCTTGGAAATCTACTAAGGTGCTTTACAAAGGAGTATAGACATCAATGGGATCAATTGATTAGACAGGCTGAGTATGTCTACAATGACACCATCAATAGGTCAACAGGGAAGAGCCCCTTTGAGATAGTGTATGGAATATACCCTAGAGGAGTCTATGAGTTGAGAGACTTGAAGGATGGAGTGAAAACAAGTGGATATGCAGATGATTTTTCTCAAGCCATGCAAGAGATACATGATACAGTCTGGAAAACCTTGATAGAGAACACCTTGAAACATAAGGCAAAGGTTGATGAAAGTAGGACAGTTGAATTTAATGTGGGTGATATGGTGATGGTACATCTCAATAAATAAAGATTGTAGAAGGGAGTCCCTCACAAGTTGTAGATGAGAAGGATAGGCCCTTGTCCTATCATGGCTAAGTATGGTCATAATGCATTCAAAGTTGAACTCCCGGAAGATAATGGACTGTCACCTATCTTCAACATTGCAGACTTAGCCCACTACAAAGGACCAGAGCAAGACTTGGATCAAATTCTTCAAGAAGTAATCAGAGATGTGGAGGAGCTACAATTACCCTCTACCACAGTCACAAGAGATGACATCATACTAGATACAATAGTATACAAGAAGACCAGAACCAAAGAGTATAAGGAGAACTTGATCAAAAGACATGATAAAAAAAATGCAGATGCAATATGGGTCAAATAATTATAGTTCAAGAAGATGGGGATTGATCTAGGCATCCTCAATCCAATGGTGGATTGATCTTTTTTTTTTTGGGGAGGATGGTGCAGGAGCACCTAAGAAAACCTCCATGTTTGTTCATTTTGGCTTGTACTTGACATTAGCCAAGTCAAGATAGGTTAGTTATATTTTGACCTTAGGAGGTCTTAAAAATGTAGGCTAAGTGAGTTATTCATTAGGACTAAGGTCACATCAATAGCCATTGTTTGTAGTTTTCACATTCTTAGGCTTAGTTGTTAGTTGATGGATTGGAGTCATGAATGTGTCCTACTATCATAAATGAGGACATAGAGATGCCATAGGGTCTTTAATGATCTTGGATCCTCAAAATAGAGAGGATAGAGGTCCTAAAATGTAGGAAGGAGGCATAATTGAAAAGATGCCAAAAGTTGCTATTTTTTTGTCATGACAACATTTGTAATAATTACAAATATTGCATGCAATATGGTTACATCAGATTATCCTTGAAAATAGGAGTGGGGAATCGACCAAAAAGGCCCTACAATGGTGGAAGAAGGCATCTAGTGTAGGAGAGACTCGAATCAATAATTTAGTTGTTGATTGTAACAAGTTAGAAGTGAATAGAACTCTGCAAATTTTGAGTTTTCAGTAATCCCGAGCATTTTGTGTTGACAGACACATTGGATGGATTGATAGCTTGAAAATAATGATTTTTTTGTGTTATCAGGAGGATTAGAGACACTTTTAATTTAGTAAGTTAGTTGATTAGAGTTAGTATACAGTCGTAGTTAAATTGTTTTGTAACTAGGAGGTTCACTGGTCCTGTCCTGACCAGTCAGTCAAGTCATGGATCCCCCATGAAATCTAACCATGGGAAACACCTGAGGGTAGATGGAAATTCTAGGGGAGTCATTAATGTACATAATTGTAAATTTATGAGTCTTAGAAGTGCAAGTTACTATTTTTAGATCCAAGCCCTAGGCGAGCATGCACTGTCCGGTTAGAGGTTTGGAGGAGAAACGGTGAGCTTTCATGAGTAGGGGAAGAAGTTACAGTATGGTCTAAGTATATGGATATTTATGGTTTAGTGTAACCTTGACATTCTAGGTTGGTCGAGTTCATGCCAATCAGTGAGGACAAGTTTTGAGTGAGTTTTACATTGTGTTGCAGATTGTCCTAGTTTTTAGGCCTATTAGCCCTATAAGACCTAGTTTATAGGAACCCTATGTACGGATGACTTAGGGGTTTGAGACTTACAAAATCATTTGTAAAGTGGAAAAGGGTATTTGGATATGGTCTTATAATTTTGAGGTCTTTGGAAAAGTTTTGCAAGAATTGGGAAAAACACACTATGTAGGGCTACAAGGAGATAAGCCTAATTAGGCCTCTTGAAGACACAAAATTGAAGTCGACTGAAAATTGAAAGGAGATTCATCAAGATGGATTCGAAATTGATCAAATGCAATGTCTACATGGTGATGGACACCCCTGCAAGTGGTTCATGAATTTTAGTGTGAAGATTGTCACTTAGACTCTTCTAGGTGGAAGTTGGAGAAGTGGAGAGTTGAACTAACTATAGGGTGTTAGTCTTTCAAAGGGTGAAGCACAAGTGGAGAATCTTAGAGGAGAGTAGGATTAGGACTTAGTTAATTATCTAATAAGGACCTAGAGGAGATTAGGATCCTTGAAGAAGATAAATAAGACCTTCTTAGTAGATTGTGCAAGCAAGCCCATTGGAACACTCACATCACATTGTTGTGAGATCATTTCTCCCCTTGTGATTTTCATAGAAAAACCTTATTTATTGTGTTATTACTTTGCCTCCTATCATTATCTTAGTTTCAATCTAGTTATTTTAGTTTGTTTTCTATAATTTTTCACTATATCTATACACTATCTATACAGGAAAAATGTGCGTCATGCATTCAGCCCATATCCGTGTTGTCATCCTTGACCCACATTGGTGTCTGAGGTAGTGAGTTTATAGAGTTAGCCAGTTAACTATGTTATTTTTATTTTCTATTTACTGTAATAAAATAATTATAATCTATTAGTCTCTTTCAATTATTTATGTTTTTTTGTGTATTTAGCATCTCAATTGTGTTGATTGCCTTTATCCATTTGCATTTAATATTTTAATTCATCAAGTCTCTTTATCTTAGTGTCTTGATCCCCTAGCTCACAAGAGAACTAGTATAAGTAAGGTGGTTCAAGGGATAGCTCATCCCTTGAAACTTTAACTAATCTCAAGGTTGGTGCACTTTTCCTTCTCCACATTTTGGTGAACCTGATGTCAAACTTACATTTTGTTAAGCTCTTATGTCTATTTGGATGTTGTGAACTCATGTGAGTTTTATGACCCAAACCACTTTGGGGATGAATGTAAGAAGATCTTTGACATGCAGTGTTCCTCCTAGTCAATTTAGCCCACAGATAAGATAATACATACTCATAAATGCAACTCAATTTTCAGAATACAAATCTCAAGGGTTCCATGACGTAGAATCACGTAAGTTAACTAATCTACTAAATGAAATAAACAATATACAATCTCCATATAGTGAAAATGAAAATACAAGTACATCATCTCATAAATGAAACCTAGATACAACTGATACCTTAAGGTATACATAACAATCTAACATCCTCTGCACAAGTCATAGGGTATGTGATAAAACCCAAAATAAAGTACAATACAATGATCCAATAATGTAAGAATTGATACAATGATACAAGTATACAACATAATAAAGATAAGAGTAAGTCTCGAACAATGAAGGTCAAGAAGGTACAACTGCCACAAGGATCATCCTAGCATAAAGTCACGAACGTTAAATCTCAATGGCAATAAGAATCACTACCACCCTACCTTGTGGAACCAAAGGTCCACTCCTATAGTGTTGAGGAGGTAAAAATAGGCCCACACACACGGGAACCAACCAAACAAGCAAGAATAAAGTAAAGGCACACTGGATAAAAAGGTAACAAGAAGATTCCACGGTTTAAGTATCAAAGATCAAGAGACGAAAACAAGGGTACCACAAAGCTCACGTAAAAACATATAACACATATAGGGAAGTGTCATCAGATATGTCTAATCCTTGGACCTAGTCCTGGCAGCCTCTTTGGACCCCAGTGCCCAAGTGACCATATGCAACATCAGTAATCCTTTTGTACAGACAAGGAAGCCAACTACGATACACCTCAATCAAGCATCTTCTCCCACTCCCATCCTTAGCCTGTACTAGCACTCAACCCATGGGTGAGGCACATATTTATCTTATTAATATTAGTTAAAAGAAGATACTTCCATATATAACCAAACTATAATTGGAATAACCGCATGCATAAGGAAATATCTCATGATTATAAAAATATACTTAAAAGAAACACTGAACTAAAAGAAAACAAAACTCATTTTTAATTAATTAATATCATTATTAACTAATAATATTCAATTAATTAAATAAATATAAGATAAAACACAAATATTTAATTAACATAACATTATTAAATATTAATAATTTTATTTAATAAATATTAATTAATAAAATTTAATTTAATTTAAATACTAGAAAAAACTATAAATAAAATTTGAAACTTTATAATTTTATTTTTAAAACAAGCAACTAACTTAATAGGCTAATTGATACTGAGTTAAAAAGGAAATTGACATGCATTCTCTTTTAATAATATCAAATTATTTCCCCAACATGAAATTTTAGCCCCATTCTCCTACTATTTTGTAGATCTAGATCTGGGGGTGAATGAAAAACCTGGAGAAGGCATAATTTCTAATTATTGATAACGAAGTTCTACAGCAATTAACCCTCTTGATGGAAAAACATAAATTCCAAATACAAGAATTAAATTCTGACAAATCTGAAAACCCTAATGACAACTTTGAAAACCCAAACCTTCAAATGAAATCCTAATGCCTAGAAAGAAGATCTGATATACATACAAGAAGGAAAAACCATAATATCAATCCAACAACCTATTTCCTCATATTTTAAAAATTTTACACATAATATAAAACAAGGAAGATTCAGACACAGGATCCCACCAATTCAGATGCATAGAAGAGAAGGATTTGGATAGCTGAAATTAACAAGTTGTCAAAATCCTACCTCAATAACTGATGAACGGATCTAGCACAATACCGAAGCAAGCAACAAATTCAAAATACTCCTAATTAGCTTTACATAAATTCTAAATATCTCCCAAAATTCTCCTCCCCACCCGATTGAATAGCCTCCAAATGGCTTTCAATTTAGATATTTAGAGAATTGGGTAATTAGGTTTTAAAAAAGTGCAAACCCTAATTAGGATTTTTAATTTTAATTAAAAATTAAAAGAAATAGTTTAATTTTGGATCCAAGTTCTTCATGGGCCTCATACTAGAACTTAACACCTCTCCAAAGGCTATTCCAACCTGGATTATGTATTTCTTAAGTTATTATCTTGGTCCCTTAAGGGAACTGTTATGAAATGGTATACCTCTCTTTTAGACTACTCTATCAATACATTTCATTGATTGATGGATGCCTTACTCAATTTCATTCTGACTTTGGTAGCAAGGTAAAAAAAAGATGAATGAGAAGATAACTAATTTCATCTCAAGATATCAATCCATATCCACAAAAGCTCCCTATGCTTTACCTAATGGTGACCTCAAAAGTGTCTTGATCAAGAATGTACAACTAACATTATGGGAGAATCTTTCATTGAATATGTATCTCAATTTCATCTGCCTATGCAACACTTTGACAGACTATCAACATACCATGGCTCAGTTGGGGATTTATTCCTCAAATGCCTATGGATGGGCATATTCTTCTAGAGGATCTTGTTGACGGGACTTTGTGACCGGGTCTGCATACAGAGGTAAGTTGTCACTGGGTACTGGGGTACCGGCCAAATTTTCCTATAAAGGTTGTCCGGGGAAATGAGATTCCCCGGGCCTCCAAGCAGGTGAGAGTCAGGTCTCGACAGTGTGGGGCTCAGTTGGGAAATGTGACTATTTTGTTTGAGGGGGATATCTGGTTATCTTAACTTGTCTTCTCCAGGGATTCAAGTGAGTGGGGTCTCCTACAAGTGCGCACTTACTTAAAAAATAAACTTCAAAAGATACTGCAGAGTTAGAAAGATTTCATCTACCTATAGTTATACTAAACATTCAAAACATCGACAATGCTCTAACACACTACACTAAATACCGAAGAAATACAAGACCATCAGCTCATATTTTATCAGTAGCAAAGGAAAGGAGGTGGTTAATCTACTTTAAGTACTAGAGCAGAGGACATGAATAACACAAAACATAAAATACCATTAACCCAGAAGACATAATGCTAACAAAATCATTGAGAGAACTCTTCCTACTTCATTAACATCTCTTCCAGCAAGCACTGGTGCATGGTACAGTGGTGGCTCCAAGGGAGCATTTAACTACTGAAAGATTAGAAACTATGGAGCATTGAGCTCTGCAACTAAAAACTGGAAAACCAAATTGCTATTAAATATGGACTGTAAAATCATCAATTTCGCTGACCCTTGGAATGAGACCAGACTTATCATTTATACACATCACCTAACCTAAAACTTAACCTAACTTTTTTTACACTTTACAAGATAATATTTTTCTCGGTGGCTGGTACTACCTGCACCACGCTACAAAAGACCTCAAGACGGAAAAGGTCTAACATCTCAGAAGAATAAGACAAGAAAAGAGGAGTGGAAGAATCAGCCTTGAGAAGAGAGCCAAGAGGAGAAAGAAGAAATCTGATCCCTGGGGGATCGAGGCTACATGCCTCATAAATGGGAAAGTAGCGCCCTGTCTCCGATGCGCCAGGTGTAATGTTGAAGCGGCGCCTTGGGAAGACCATCTGTCAAAACCCTCTTGTTGAGCCGATGTGCCTTGTTGCAGTTACCTAATTTCTGGAAACCTTCATTAACTACCCCGAAAGTGACCGGTCAGCCTTGGGGACCAGGACACAGGTCACTCAAAGAATACAAAAATATACGATCCGAAATTTCAAGATCCAGGAACTTACATTCCGAAAGAATGAATGAATACAAAATACATTTCCCGACGAGATCGGGCTGATCCGGAGAACTTTATTAATAATGATTTTTCCCAAGATTCCAACACTTAGCCTATGCTTTCTTCATCTACATCTTTTATGCTGTCCCACCGACTGCGGACAACCTCTAATGCTTGGTCAACCTCTCTGGCCCAACTCCAGAATTCATCCACCATCTTGATGGCATCATGTGATTGGATCATTGTATTTGACAATTTGGATAACCTGACTTGGTCAAAATCTTTGGCAGGCGGATTCAGGGACTCCATCCACTCGTTGAACTTGATGAGGAAATAGTCCTCTGGGGTACATGTCCCAGTGGTGAAGGGATCGACTTGCGATACTCCAACCAGGAATTCTTTAAAAAGACCCATGGGGTATTGGGTGGCTGTCACTTTCTCTTTCAAGGCCTTAACAAGTTCCTTGCATACCTCACCTCTGAGGACAAGTCTAGAGTATTGGGCTTGGAGGGAATCATATGATTCATCCCCAAAATCCCCACTTCTGTGGTGACTTCTTCCCCTATATTGCAGATTTCTTCTAGCTTGGCCTTCCATTTTTCATATTTCACTCAATATCGCTACCATATGATAGCGGAGCCCTTTGCCTGGCTAAGAAGAGAATCAACCCGATAAAGGTCCGAGAGGGATGCCGCCAAAAATTGTCTCATAGCAATCACTTGCTGAGTGTCCCCCTCATCTACAGCTTGTGCTTTCCTTTTCATGATTTGTAGAGAATCCACATCACCCTGTGCAAGAGGAAATCTAGAGGAAGGGGTTCTGGGGTGGACCTCAGATAGAGGCAGTGAAAGTTCTTCCAGAAGAACAAGGAGATTGACATTTGTTTCTCTTTCCTCCTTCAGCTTCTGGCCTTGTTTGATGTATCTGGCCTCTATTACCTTGGTGGCTTCCTTCAGTAGATCCAACTCACCTTGTTTAACTCTCCTCCCTAATTTTACTTCTGCTATGTTGTAATCTTCGGGCCTTACAGTCATTGCCTCTGCATCTGGAGGGGGTTTTGTGATAACTGCAACTGCACTACCCGCTGGATTAGTCCAGAGAGTATGGACTATCTGTGCTTTCTTGGGATTTTTAGCCTTTGCATTTTTGGCCATCATTTCTGCCAATGAGAGTGTGGCACCTGAGGTCATTGTTGGGGCCTTTCTTTTCTTTGATTCCACCAGCCATTGGGGCAGCTGGGGCGGCTTCGTTGTTAAGACCTGTTCATTAGGATTCCTTTCAGAATTTGGTGGCACGTTCCCAGAATGTACATTATGTTTGGGCTCTTTCTCCACCTCTTGTTCCAGTTCCTCTTGTTCTTGTTCCTTTTATTTTTCCTGTTCTCTGGAACCTTCAATTTTTTTCACCATACTGGCATCTTCTATTGTACTATCCAAAGCCTTTTCTTCAGTCTGAATCTCATCTGTATGTTGGAAAGTGACATTGCAAATAATTGTTATTTTTTCATTGATGTCAAACCTTTACTGGTGAGACTATTGCTATCTGTTTGAGTACCATATCTATTGTTGATGAAGAAGATTTAACAAGAAGACCAAGTGAATGGTTGAGTTAAGTAAATTCAAAGGGTATTTGATCAGTTGGCACTCTGGCAAAGTAATTATTTATCTTTCAATGACAGTTTTTTTGGTTGTTCTATGCTGAGCAAGTTTGGCTTGTGCCGAGCAAAGTTGCTTATGATGAGAAAAGTTGCTTGTGCCGAGTAAAGTTGTTCGTGATGAGAAAAAAGTTTCTCAATACCGAGCACCATTGAAATTGTCGAGTAAAAATAGTAATGAAGGTTGACTTACATAATTTTGATTAATGATGAGATTTAATATCTCTGGCCGACTTAGTTGATTTTCTTGGGATATGTAATGTTAATTAAAGATTGATCCACGTCATTTAATGTATGGGTAACCATAATTAATGCATGGTTTCAAGATTTAATTAGAGACTACTTTGGAAAAGTAAATGTAATGCAAAGATGGGATGATCCGTTGGATCTGACCTAACCTAAGATCTACGATCTTGTTTAAGCGGAAAAAGATTTATCTGACCTAGACAGAGAGGTATATGATAACCTCAGGGGTTATTCATTGAGAGTGGATGAATGTATGTGAATGCAAAAAGGTTTGCATAGTTGATTTAATGTTTGGAATGATCTAGTAGAGAAGGCAAAAGGCAGAAGTAGAGTGTTGCATGTGTGATTGCTTGATGAATTCCAAGCAGATCAGAAGGTTGAAATGATAATGTAGGTTATCTAGTAAGTTAACATCAGAGTTGTAATTGGAGCTGAATTGCAAAGTAAGTTGTATGTAACATATCACAACTGCTAAATACTTTCTTACCATTGTATCAGTTAAATCCTTTAACAAGGTTGACTTAACAGTCATTTTTATAAATCCTCTAACAAGGTGACATTCAAATTGGAATGTTCTAAGTCCTCTAACAAGG